>CM061033.1:1048850-1235235 GCA_030763125.1 Hippophae gyantsensis | reverse complement strand
AAATAAGTCCTCCAAGTTGTGTCCAAGGTTCAGTATCAGAATAAAGCTTTGTTAAATCTTAATTCCAATAACGATGGTAAGATCATGTTGAATCACTATTGCCTAGGTCATCGTAATTTCTTGTATTTGAAAAAACTTTTTCCCTTCATTATTCATAAATAAAAATTCAATGGATTTTCAATGTTAAGTATGTCAATTTTAAAAACATGTTAGAAACTCATATCCCAATCTTCCACATAAAAAATCACATCATTTCACACTAATTCACTATGATATTTGGAACCTTCTCGAATCAAAAACATAATAGAGACATGTTGGTTCATTTCATTTGTAGATGATCATACTCGAATATCTTGGTTATTTCTTATGAAAGAAAAATCTGAAGTAGGTCATATCTTTAAAAGTTTCAATACCATGATGCAAACCCAATTTTAAACAAAGATCCAAATATTGAAAATTGACAATGTTAGGGAATACTTTGCTTCAAATTTTAGTGATTATCTATTAAGTCATGAGATTTTCCATCTAGGCTCCTTTGTTGACACACCTCAACAAAATGAGGTGACTGAAAGGAAAAATAGGTATATTATCGAGGTAGCTAGATCTCTCATGTTCACAATTCATATCCCTAAACATTTATGGGGGAAGTTGTCCTTACGACTACCTATCTTATCAATATGATGCCCTCTCGTGTCCTAACTTTCAAAACACATATCAACACTTTCCTTGAGTCATACCCACACATTAGAATCGTGTCCAACATTCCCTTTAAAAATTTTGGATGTTCTTCTTATATCCATGTACATCATAGAGGTAAACTTGATCTCAAGGCCATCAAATGCAGACTCGTAGGGTATTCATCAAACTAGAAAGGATATAAATGCTTCTCTCCTATCACAAGGCGATTCTATAATACAATGGATGTCACCTTTTTTGAACAAAATCCATACTATTATAAACCTGCTATTCAAGGGGAGAACATAAGCCATGAATACCAACTTTGGAATAGCATTCCTCTTAATCATCACCTTTATATGAAAAAATAGTGATTCCCACAAATTTTGTCTCAAATCATATTCCTCAAAATCTCAAGAATCCTAGTGAAACCTCAACTCCTCTACCAACAGATCCTCAAAATTCACCTGTCCCAAATAGTGATCTTCTTATCTACCCTAGAAGGAGAAGAACTCAAGAGAGAACGAAGAACTGAGCATATCTTAATGATGTCAAGAATGCATTCCTTAATGATGATCTCGAAGAGGAAGTCTACATGGATATTCCTCCTAGAATTCAATCTCTTACTACAACCAATAGAGTCTACAAACTTAAGAATCCTTATATGGATTGAAGTAGTCTCTATGTTCCTGATTCGATAGGTTTTCTAAAGTTCTGAAGAGATATGCGTACAATCAATGCCAAGCAAATCACACCCTTTTTGTCAAGCATTTTTCCAATGATAGAATAATTATCCTAATTGTGTAGGTAGATGATATTGTTCTGACAGGTGATTCTATAATTGAGATGACTAAACTTAAAGAGGTACTAGCCAAGGAATTTGAGATCAAAGATCTAGGAAATCTCAAATATTTCCTAAGAATGGAAGTAGCTAGAACAAAGAAAGGCATCTTTGTATCTCAAAGAAAATATGTGCTTGATCTTCTCAATGAAACTGGAATGATAGGGTGTAAACTAGCAAAAACACCAATGGACTCTGCAGTGAAACTTTGATTCAAAGATAACAGTGCA
Organism: Hippophae gyantsensis; assembly: GCA_030763125.1. NCBI lineage: Eukaryota > Viridiplantae > Streptophyta > Magnoliopsida > Rosales > Elaeagnaceae > Hippophae > Hippophae gyantsensis. The sequence goes on along the minus strand of CM061033.1, from coordinate 1,233,489 downwards.
CCAGTGGACAAAGGCAGTTATCAAAGATTAGTGAGAGAACTCATTTACCTATCACACACTAGACCAGTTATTGGTTTTTTAGTGAGTGTTGTAAGTCAATTTATGAATAGTCCTATTGAAGAGCATATAGAGGCGATCTATCGTATACTCAGGTATTTCAAGATGACACCAGGAAAAGGACTATACTTTAGTAATAATTACCAGGAAAATTGAAGTCTTTGCAAAAGTTGACTAGACAAGCTTTATAGTGGATTGCAGATCTACTACTGGGTATTGCACATTCATGTGAGGGAATCTCATAACTTGGCAAAGTAAGAAATAGTCTCTATTCACTCGAAGCAATGCAGAAGTTGAAATAAGAGCTTTGGCCCATGAGATTTGTGAAAGAATGTGGTTAAAAAATCTATTCAATGAACTGGACTTCACAATTACTGAATCCATCAACATGCATTGTGACAATCAAGCTGCAATAAGAATTGCAAGAAACCCAGTTCACTATGTCTGAACCAAACATGTAGAAATTGATCATCATTTCATTAAAGAGAAGTTAGATGGCAAAGTTGTGGACCTTCTATATACATCTACTCGTCTTCAAATTACAGATGTCCTCACCAAAGCATTACCTCAAATCATGTTTGAAGAACTGAGTTGCAAGTTGGAAATGATTAATATCTATCACCCAACTTGAGAGAAAGTGTAGAATTTTCTAAGATTTTATTCTTAGAAATCAATCAATATTAATTTCCTAAACTGTAATTAAGGGAAGTTGACTAAATTAATTGTTTAGGATTTAATTAGTTTCCTTTTTCTGTATATACTAATTCTAGGAAGTGTATCAAATATATCCCTAGATTAGTCTTCCTAGCTCTATTTATACAACTATAGACACAATTGAAAGTAATATTTAGTTTTTCTCTCAATATTTTCTTCATAAGAGGTGGACCATCCTTATTTGCATGTTAGATGTGCTAAGATTCTTCCATTATGTGTAGCATAAAATAAAGTGCAATAGTTTTTGCATGTTTTCTTTGATGTGAATGTGATTTTCACCACTTAATGTTTTGAGGCACTTTCATACAAATAACTCTAGAGTTGCAAGTTTAGGGGTTGGTAGATTCCATTAGGTGCAAGGATGGGAAAAAAGAAGAGATGGGAGTACAACATGCATCAAATTCCTAGTAAGGTTCATCATTGGGACGAATGGTATTGCTGGCAAAGTGAATTTCAATTCCACTCCTACTACTTCATCATTCTAGGGAAATTCTGGTGAACCTGGTTCCCTCGGTTTGACAAGATTACAAAACCTTGGAAATACTTGTTTCATGAACGGTGCACTTCGGTGCTTAGTGTTAGGAGAATCACAATGTCAATACGAACTTAATCAAACTCTAAATAGTATACTAAAATCTATTCTCCTTCTTTGTGTGAATCTTTTATGAAAAAATAAATAGAGCTCAAAATGAAACATGCACAAAATCAAAACAACCAATTTACGTGGAAAAACCTTCCCGATAATACTAGAGGCAAACAATAAAAAAAATCATCAAGAATACAACTTCTTGAAAACTAACAATTATTTCAAGAAAATGGAGATATCTAACCCAATTTCGTAGTCACTGTTCACGGCCCAGATTTTTCCAAACTGGTGAGCCAAATCCAAATCCTGCTGTTCCGATTGAAGAGTCTTGAGTCATGAACCTTCTTGAAAAATTATAGCTCAATCGGACTACAAACGACCTTCAATCAAAGCACTTGATGAAGGCTTGCTAGAGAAGGAAAAACTATATTTTTTTGCTAGCTGCTACCCTTGTTGCTGCAGCCCTAATTCATTTTCTACCAACCCTAAATAGATTTGTTAATGAAAAAATAGAATGGACAAAATTTCCCTTTCTTTCTCCACGGGTCATTAAGCCATATGGGCTTTTTGCGCTCCTCCAAATAAGAGGGAAAACCCAATAAATCTCCCCCTTTTCAGATTAGATGGAGGGATCTGCCCTCCCAAAAATTGAACAACAAACTTCAAGTTTTTCCCTTGACACTACTTTTGTCAAAATGTCAGATCCATTCTCATCAGTATGGATTTTCTCAAGTTCAAGCAACTTATTGTTAAGAATATCCCTTATCCAATGATACCTCACATCAGTATGCTTTGATCTTGAGTGAAATGTTGAGTTCTTTGCTAGGTGAATACAACTCTAATTATTGCAAAACAACACATATTTTTGCTGCTTGAAACCAAGTTCTCTCAAGAACTGTTTCATCCATAACAACTCCTTACAAGCTTCCGTTGCTGTAATAAACTCCACCTTTGCTGAAGTAAACTTACGAGAATCTTCATCTCTTGCCAAATCTGAATCAGTGTATCCAATTAACACTGGTTTTCTAAGTGTTAACTTGGAAGTACCTCGAAGATATCTCATAATCCACTTTACTATATCCCAATGCTCTCTTCCTAGATTCGAAAGAAAATGACTAACAACTCCAACTACATGAGCTATGTGTGGCCTTGTACATACCATTGCATACATAAAGCTTCCTACTACTGAGGCATATGAAACCTTTTCCATATCTTCCTTCTCTTTATCTGTTGAAGGGCCTTGACTTGATCTCAACTTAAAGTGGTTAGATAAAGGAAAAGAAACCACTTTAGCTTTATCCATATGAAACCTTTAAAGTACCTTATTAATGTACCGTTCCTGTGACATGTACAACTTCTTTCCTTTCTTATCTCAACAAATTTGAATACAAAGAATTTATTTTGCTGGCCCTAGGTCCTTCATGGTAAAGGACTTACTTAGCTATGTCTTCAAATTATCAATTCTTGAAGAATTTCTGCCAACAATCAACATGCCATCAACATAGAGCAATAAAATGATAAAATCATCATTGGAGAATTTTTGCACAAAAACACAATGATTAAAAGTAGTCTTCTTGTAACCATGCTCCCTCATAACTGACTCAAACTTCTTATATCATTTTCTAGGTGCTTGCTTCAACCCGTAGAGACTTTTCTTTAATCGGCATACATAATCCTCCTTTCCTGTTACCTTAAAATCTTCTGGCTGGTCCATATAAATCTATTCCTCTAACTCACCATGAAGAAAGGTAGTCTTCGCATCAATTTTCTCAATTTCTAAATCCAAGTTTACTACTAGACCTAGAACAACACGTATGGAAGACATCTTCACAACAGGAGAGAAAATATCATCAAAATCGATACTTTTTCTCTCACTGAATCCCTTGACGACCAGTATAGCTTTGTATTGTGGTTATGAATTGTGTTCTTCTTGCTTTACCTTGTAGACATACTAGTTCTTCATAGCTCTCTTACCTTTAGGCAACTTTACCAACTCAAACGTGTGATTGTCATACAGTGACTGTATCTCACCTTCCATAGCACTAACCTAGTGTGCCATGTTTCCATCTTCCATCGCTTCTACATAACATTGAGGTTCTCCTTCATCTGTCAATAAAACATACTCATCTGTATCATACCGTGTGGAAGAACGACGGTCTCTAGTAGACCTCTTGAGTGGAATTTCTTGTTTTGGCAACTGATGAATAGTCTGGTGATTTGTAGGAGCATCTGCATCATCTGAACCCTGTTGGTCATCTTGAACATTTTGTTCCATCTGTACTGATAAAGGAACCAGATATAGGTCAATCAAATCATCGCTATACTAAAGGACTCCTTTTTCTATCTTCTCAACATCTTATATAGTTTGATCTTCTATAAACACAACATCACGACTCCTTACCACCTTCTTCTCAACTGGATCATAAAATCTGTAGCCAAATTCATCAAGACAATAACCAACAAAGATACACTATCGTGTCTTCACATCAAGCTTAGATATCTCATCTTTTGGTATATGCACAAATGCCTTGCAACCAAAAACCTGAAAATGAAGAAGCATCTTTCGTAGTCCAAACTCTATTTAGTACATCAAACTGAAGAGGAACACATGGTGTGAGATTAAAAACATGTACAATTGTATTCAAAGCCTCACCCCAGAAAGATCTTGGCAACTGAGCTTGCGAAAGAAGACATCTTACTTTTTCAACCAATGTCATGTTCATTCTCTCAGCCAATCCATTTAACTGAGGAGTCTTGGGAGGTGTCTTTTGATGTCAAATGCCTTGATGCCTACAATACTCATCAAAAGGACCTGAATACTCTCCCCCATTATCTATTCTGATGCACCACAATTTCTTCCCAGTCTGTCTCTCAACTAAGGCTTGAAACTATTTAAACACATCTAATACTTAATCTTTGCTCTCCAAAGTGTACACCCATAACTTTCTTGAACAATCATCTATGAATGTCACAAAATAACTAGCACCACCCAAAGTTCTTGTCTTCATATGACCACATACATCTAAATGTACCAAATCAAGTATGTATTGTTTTCTTGAAGGAGGGGAATTCTTGAAAGAAACTTTATTTTGCTTCCCTGCCAAACAATGAGTACATCTTCTTAGACAAACATTATTCATTCTAGAAAGAAGATTCTTTTTAATCAATACTACCAAGCCTTTCTCACCCATGTGAGCAAGTTTCTTATACCACAATTCTGCTGTGAGCTCGTCTGTCATAGTATTAATATCATCTTTGAAGAGTCTTGCCTGCAGTATATACAAACTAGAATGCTTGTTCCCACGAGCAACAACCATAGCATGCTTATTTCCACGAGCAACAACCATAGCACCTTTAGTAAGTTTCCATTGACCATTAATTAAAGTATTGCAATATCCTTCATCATCAAGTTTACCTGTAGAGATCAAGTTCAAACGAATTTTAGGAATATGTTTTACCCCTCTAAGAAATATCCTCGTGCCATTATTCATCTCCAAACACACATCTCCAATACCAATGACTTTAACCAAGCCATCATTACCCAATTTCATTGTCCCAAAGTCACCTGATGTATAGGATGTAAAACAGTCCTCTTGAGACGTAGCATGAATGGAGGCTCCACTATCAATAACCCAACTGATCTCATTACATGCAACATTGACAACATCTTCATCATAAACAACGAGAAAGTCTTCTGAACTAGTGGTGGCAACTATTTCATTTTCCTTGCCAACATCACCCTCATGTTCTTTGTCTTTCTTTTTGTTATCCCGCTTCAACTGTTTATAATATTTCTTAATGTGCCCTTTCATGCCACAATGATGACACTCAATATTAGCAAACTTGTTGGACTTGCTTCTTCCTTTTTCTTTTCTCTTGAAACTTCTACTTTTACTCCTCCCTCTTCTTTCTATAACTAAAATCTTTGACTGTTGAGAAGACCCATGTGATTTTCTTCTCATTTCTTCATTCAAAACACTACTCTTATGCAAATCCATGTTGATTACACCATTTAGAGTTGAGTTACTTAGTAACATTCTAAATGTTTTCCAAGAGTCTTACAACGTACCCAATAAACACAATCCTTGAATCTCATCATCAAACTTGATACCCATTCCAACTAACTAATTGATTATTCCTTGGAACGTATTCAAGTGATCTGTCAACGGAGTTCCATCTTGATACCTTAAAGCCATCAACTGCTTTATGAGAAACATTTTATTATTTCCTGTTTTCCGATCATACAACTCCCCAAGTTTATTCCAGAATGATCGTGCATGTGCTTCCCCACTAATATGATTCAAAACATTATCATCTATCCATTGTCTTATAAAGATATCTAACCCAATTTCGTAGTCACTGTTCACAGTCCAAATTTTCCCAAACCGGTGAACCAAATCCAAATCCCACTGTTCAGATTGAAGAATCTTGAGTCATGAACCTTCCTGCAAAATTTCAACTCAATCAGACTACAAACGAACTTCCATCAGATCATTTGATGAAGACTTGTTAAAGAAGAAAAAACTACTTTTTCTACTAGCTGCTACCATTGCTGCTACCGTTGCTATTGCAGCTCTAATTCATCCTCTATCAACCCTAAATGGATTTATTAATATAGCAATAAAATAGACAAAATTACTCCTTCTTTCTCCATAGACCATTAATTCACATGGACTTTTTTGGACTCCTCCAAATAAGAGAAAAAACCCAACACTTAGTCCACACACCAAAACTTGTTGACTATTTCCTTGGACAATATGATAGAGATATAAATCATGAAAACCCATTGGGCATGGTGCATGTATTTAATATTATTGTGGATACTTTTTGTTACATGGGCTGAAATTTGGGATAACAATGTAAATATTACAATTAGTAAGGCTACTTGCTTAATGTAATCGGCTTACTTTGTTTTTTCTTAGGGCGAGATTGCTTTTGCATTTGGAGATTTGTTAAGAAAGTTATGGGCTCCTTGAGTGACTTCAGTTGCTACAAGGTTGTTTAAATCAAAGCTTGCTCAATTTGCTCTCCAGTTTAGTGGCTTTAATCAGCTCGATTCCCAAGTCAGTGGATTTTCTGGTCTTCAACTTAGTCTCTTATAGTTACAGGTTTTACAGGGTTGTAATTTTTTTTTTTTGCTTTTCATAATAGGAGCTTCTAGCATTTTTGCTGGATGGATTGCATGACGATCTCAATCGTGTAAAATGCAAGCCTTATGTTGAAGCCAAGGATGGAGATGTATACCGGATCAGGAAGTTGCTGACGAATATTGGTGGAATCATTTAGCTCGAAATGACTCTATCATTGTTGATGTATGCCAAGTAAGGCTCTTGTTGCAGATTTAATCTTTAGCTTCACTATGATAGGTGTTCGCTGAGATTTGCATGTACATCTTTATAGATTAGTATAACATTTTGGAGATAGACTTACGAATAGGCAATCTGTCTGATGTGACCAATTCAAACAAATTGTTAATTATTATCATTGGAACATCATGGTGAAACCAGACATTTGATTCATATTTCTTTGGTAATTTGATGACTATTTCTTTGTGTGTCGGTGGAGTGAGGTCTGTGCTCAATGAGATTTTGGATATCTTTTGAGAGTACTATGTTCCTTACTACGAATTATATTTCTTTAATGAATGTTGTATAGGGTGTTACATATGTGGTGACTTTCCCTTCTGTGTATACACATTGTACATATCGCTTAAGAATTTTTTTGGAAGCTTTAGATGATACCCTTATGTTTTTCTTTCTTTGGGAGTTAACTAGGTTGGGTTAGGCTTCTTTTATAATAATTCATCAGTTAGAATGACCAAAATGGTTGTCGCTCATTCATTTACCTCTATGCTTTTCTCCTTTTTGCAGGGACAATATAAATCAACATTAATTTGTCCTGTTTGCAAGAAAGTTTCCATTACATTTGATCCGTTCATGCACCTATCTTTACCTCTACCTTCAACAACAATGCGGACAATGACTAACAGTTATGAGTACAGATGGAAATTCTCAACCGTCTACTTGCACAATCATGGTTCCCAAACATGGAGAACTTAGAGATCTTATCCACGTTTTAAGCATCGCATGCTGTTTGAGATATGATGAAACTCTACTTGTAGCTGGGGTATATTTTCTAGAATTTAAAATTGATTTAAGCATGTTAGTATATGTGCATGCATCATCTAGGTTCATATGTTATTTGGGTTTCCGTACGTGTTACATTTTTATTTCTAAAGGTACATATTCTGTACACATCTACAACAATCGAATCATAAGTTATCTTGAGGAGCTAACTGACTCATTATCATTAATTATAGATGCTGACTGATCGGTTGCTTTTCGGTTAAGGAAAGATGCTGAGCTAGTCCAATTAGTTGTTTTCATGCATCAGCAAATGGATGAGTATGTGTAAGTAAGCTTTACTTGCATATTAATCTCCCATTGATTAATTCTAGTTTCTAAAGTAACAATTTTGTATACCCACCACAAACTTTTTCTATTTTTTTTAAAAGACTTCTTATTGAAAATATTTTTTAATGGGGATGCTTGTACCATGAAAATATTCTGAATTGTTGATTGAACTCGATTCATACCACTGCTTAATACCTTATTCTTTGATAAGACATCTGAATGAAAAGTTAAAACTCACATTCATAGTCATTGCTTCTAATATTGGTGTTTTTGTAAGGGAAAACATTTCAACTTGGTTTATCTCGTGAAATCTTTTGAATTTTGAGTATTCTGAAGTATGTTTCAGACTCACAAAAATGTGCGTCTCTATTATTAACTACTATTAGTTTTTGCTAGGATTTAAAAGTACTATTAAATAAAATCTTCTGAGTTATTGAAATCACATATACCCAGATTTTGGCAATAATATTGGTTAATTTTGAGTTGCTAGAACACTCTTGGTCTCTTTATTTGGAATAGAAGTTCATACCCAAATTCATAAGAAACTCAAAATTATGCCTGAATTACAGTTGCCGCTTTCCCAAGTGAGACTAGTGCTGTGTTAATAATCTGTTTTCAGTTAGATTTTAAAGATATTTATGATTATGAATGTATCAATGTTTTGGACATGGAATGCCATGTTGACGATTTCAAATAGTATGCATATAGAAAAAAGTTATATGAAACTTAGAAACTATGTCTCCCTGAATCTTCTTTGTGCTTCAAATGTAGGTTGACATTGTACCATTGAATTATTTTTCCCTGAATCTTCTGGAATTCATTATTTCCCTCAATCCAGACTCCTAACTGCTTTATATGGTCAGGCAGTATATCAATGGGAATTGGACTTCAAGTTGGAAGCCATTTGGAATTCCTCTCATAGCAAGGATCTCTGGTTCTGTTAGTGGATCTGATATCCACAATCTGTTTTTGAAATTGCTTAATCCATTTAGAAAAACTGATGGTGAAGATTTGTCAGAAGATTTTGTTGCTTCTGATGGTACTGCACCTGAAAAAGTCATTGGGCCAGACGATGCTGAAATCCATGATGCCAGTACAGAATTGAATTCCTATGACTTGAATGAAGTAAACATAGCCTTGGATGCTGAATATGAGTTTTTCCTATGCGATGAAAAAGGAACAATCAAAGGATCAAAGACAGTAATGAATGAAACTATGGTTGAAACTGAAATTTTTGGGAGGTTGAATGTGCTTGTATGTTGGGCCAAAAAGATGGTTGAAAAGTATGATGGTCACCTCTTCAGCTCATTGCCTGAGGTTTTCTAGTCGAGCTTTTTTCAAGAAGATCTGTGGTCCAAGTGTCTGTTTCTCTATATAAATTTCCTCGAAGCATTCTTAAAGGAGGAGTTCCTAGGACCAGAAGACATGTGGTTGGTGTTCACTTCTTACTATTTTAATTTTGGCTTTAAAAGTATCGAATTTATTTATTAGCTAATTTTTGTGAATTTGCATGCACATGTGTGAAGTTTTTAAGCATGTGCTTTGGCCCTCAAAATGATAGAGATCATCCTCATCATGATTATCATCTTATCAATTAGAGCTCTCTATTAGATTAGATGGTTACCCCTTTACCCCACGTTTGGTTGGAGGGAATGGAATGGAATCAGAATTGATTCCATCCATTTTGTGTTGTGTGTTTGGTTGGACGGAATGGAGGACGGAATGGAATCGGATTACTAAAGGAGACGGAATCACAATTCCTTCTCCCCCCTTTAGGAATGATGATTCCATTCCTGATATAAAATTATCGTACTAATTTTACCCCTCACCTAAAATTATAATTACAAAATTGCCCTCCCTTTATAAACGAAGAAGCAGATTGAATCTGCCTCACATTTTTCTCACCCACGAGCGTTGCGATTTCTTCTCCAGCTCTTGCACTCAACCATCGCGATTTCTTCTCCAACTCAGAACTCAGCCGTCGCCTCGCCTGGTCCTCCATAGCTGGTGGTTTCCCTGACATTCGAGGTGAGTTCTCGTCCTCATCTGTGTCTTCTCGCTCATCTGAGTCGCAACCCTAATTTCTTCACGAGTTGTTTTCTTTTTTGTTTTTTGCTTCTCGCTTCTGAATACACTATTTGTTTCCTGAAATTGTGGGTTTTTCCTTTGAGATTGTTCTCTGTTCTGTAAATATTTATTTCTATTTTGAATCGATCCCTAATTTTGTTCTTTGTTCTAATCGCTGATACATTGTTCGTCCGAGAAATTTTTCTCTATTTTGTTGAAATTTATTTATATTTTGAATCGATTCAAATGTTTATTATCTGTTTTGGTCTTCTCGTATGTGATATTCTTTGTTGTTTGCTTTGAATCGATTTATTGGTTTCATGAACTTAAACATAGTTTCGATATAAACATTCCTTCTACGTCCCATAAAGACGATACTGATATTGTTTCGAACAATATCAATATTGATTATTTGCTAGAGTTTTCTGACTTAATGGCATAAATTATTGTTAGGATTAATTTTGATAGTTTCAGTGTATAAGGTAACTCTAACTTTGGTTTAAACTATCGATTGGAGCTGCATAAACTAATTGTTATGCTAATGAATTCAAAAACTGCCTATTAATACTTGCAGAGGTATTATCGAAGAGAATGCATTACTTACTTTCATAAACTTTTTATTAATCTTGCAGAGGTATTGTTTATTCAAAAACTATCTATTGTTATAGTGATATAATCAGTATCTTCTACAATATTTAATTTTGGCAGTTTAATATAATAGGTATATTTTATCAATTTTATGAGTAAATTGTTGTTCCTAATTAAGTATTGTTTTTGTTTGTAGTTTAAGGTAAAATGGATGATCATAGCTTGAATGTGGAAGAGGTGGATGCTATTGTTGTGTACTTGATGCATATAATGTATATTGTAAAATTCTTTTTTGAGTTGGTGGTGGATAAAAACAAGATAATATCTTTAAGGAGACAATTGTATGAGCTTGATTTTTTTTCAAATAGGAAAATTGTGCATAGATTGTGCTATGAGAGTGACATTACTTGTATTAATCAAATTAGGATGAGTATGAGTGCTTTTACCAATTTGTGTGCAATGCTTGAAAATAGAGGGGGGCTAAAACAATCAAAACATTTGTTAGTAGATGAGCAGGTAGCCATGTTTCTTCATGTGATTGCACACCATGTGAAAAATAGAGTTATAACTGATCGATTTAGAAGATCTGGAGAGACAGTTAGTAAGTATTTCAATAATGTCTTGCATGCTATCATACGGTTGCATAAGGAGTTATTGAAAAACCCGAGCCTATTCTTAACGATTGTGATGACGATAGGTGGAAATATTTCAAGGTAGATATAATGTTTAATTTTTTTTCTTATTACCATGTAATATTTCTAATAATTAAATGATTTTACTTGACTTATTGGTACTAGGGTTGCTTAGGAGCACTTGATGGTACTCATATTAGAGTAAGAGTTCCTGTAGGTGATAAGTCTAGGTATCGAAACCGAAAGGGTGAGGTTACCACAAATGTTTTGGGGGTTTTCTCTCCTGTTATGCAATTTATTTATGTTTTACCCGGTTGGGAGGGTTCAGCAGCTGATAGTAGAGTTTTACGTGAAGCTATGCATAGATAGAATGGATTTAAAGTCCAACTTGGTAAGTAATATGTGAATTGATTAATTTTTTTAAATTCTATGAATATGAAATTGAACTGTAAAATATATTTAATATATAGGGCATTATTATCTTGTGGATGCTGGGTATGAAAATTCCAATGGATTTCTTGCTCCATATCATGGTCAACGTTATCATTTTAGTGAATGGAGAGATGGTTCACAACCTCGCAATCCACGTGAATTTTTTAACATGAAGCACTCACAGGCTAGGAATGTGATCGAGAGATGTTTTGGTGTGTTAAAAAATCGATGGGCTATTCTAAGAAGTCCATCATTCTATCCCATTAAAACTCAAAATCGAATAATTATTGCTTGTTGCTTGCTACACAACTATATAAGAAAGGAAATGTCATATGATCCATTTGAGGAAAATTGGGAAAATCTTGAAGATAGAGATGAGGATGTTGATGAGGAAGATACAATAAGAATTGTAGACTCTACACATGAATGGAGTATATTTAGAGACAATACGGCATCAAACATGTACAATGAATGGAGGGAAAGGAGAGAGGGATAGATGATAGTGAGTGTTTAGGTTAATGGAAGTCGTGTTTTCTTATTTATGCTTGATTGTGGTTGTAATGAAGAGATTGTTTGATTGAAATTATTTGTAATCTTGTAAAACATTATACTATTGGTCGTATTCTTTTAATTTTAAAATTATTCTCATTGGTTGCTAGGCTCGTCAACTTTAATATGTTTTCTATTTCTATTTTGTTAAACAGTTAGTAAGTATTTTTTTGTACTTACTTTTTAATTTTAGGATGTCATCTTCACAAAGTTTTACCTCAAGAAATCGAGGCCCTGGACAGAATAAAAGATTTTGGACAACAACATTAGATGAAAAATTAATTGAGTGTCTTGTAGAGTTACACAATCAGGGTTCATATAGAGCTGATGGTGGTTTCAAACCTGGCTACTTAAATGCTATTGAGAAATCACTACTTCAAAAACTACCAGATTGCAATATGAAAGCTAAACCACATATTGAGTCTCGATTGAAAACATTGAAGACTCAATTTACTACTATACATGACATGCTAACTGGTCATAATAGTAGTGGATTTGGGTGGGATCCAGTGAATAAACATGTAGCTGCTGACGCACCTGTTTGGGATGCATATGTACAGGTAATATTTTCAATTTGATTATTAATCCATTTGATTATTAATATTTTCAATTTGACATATTTTAATATTTTTTAGAGTCACAAAGAAGCTGCTCATTGGAGACATAGGTCATTTCCTTATTACGAGGACTTGGCTATTGTATTTGGTAAAGACAGAGCCACAGGAAAAGATGCAGAGACTCCAGATGATGTTGTTTTAGAACTTGATAATGAACGGGATCAAGAGACAGTAAATGAAACTGATCCATTACATCAACATGTAGATGCTACCGACCAGCAAAACTCAAATGTTTCATCTAAAAAAAGAAAGAGAACAATTGGAGTTAATGAATATGGAAATTCTGTTGAGAGGGCAGCTTCGATACTTGCAGAAGAGATGAAGAATGTCGGCAGCCTTTTGAGTCGATCCATCACAAAAGAAGAACAAAAAGAACAAAAGAGGTTGTACAATGAATTACAAAGGACCACATCACTTAGCAACGATGAGCTTGATGTTGCTACAATTATTCTTGTTGACAAACCCGCAAGAATCAATGTATTTTTTGGAGTACCGGATGGCAACAAAGATGGTTGGATTAGGAGCCTTCTTAGACGTGAAGGTGCATTATATTAAGTTATGGATATGTGTTATTACTATATGAATATTCGTTTGTAATTGTTATATTAGCCTTGTTTTGGTATCTAACTTTATATTAGTTAGGCTAATATCAATATTTTAATATAGTGTTTTCAACACTTGTATTTTGAACACTGTTGAAATATGAACATTTGTGCTTCATTGAACAGATGATACGAAAGTATTATGATCAACATACATTTGTAATTCTGTTTATATTGATAATTTATTATTTTGTAAAAATGAATAGTATCACTGTACAAAGACAATCCCACATACGGTTTCAATATATTTAATGTTATTAAAAACAATCTTAATAACATCATTCATCTCTATAAAAGTTAATATATAATTAATTTTTTATGATATAAAAAAAGAAATATATATTTTTTACTTAAAAAATTAAAAATTAAAATTGTTATTTAATTTTTCTGACGAAATACTAGTAATTAAATTACATTATTTGAACTTTACAGCATGTAGGGGTATTCAGGTCATTTACGGCTTTTTTCATTCCATTCTAGTGTCAAACCAAACATTGTAATCCTGATTCTGAGCTTGATTCCAGTGGTCAAACCAAACAGAATTGTTTCCATTCCATTCCATTCCCTTCCCATTCCGATTCCGATTCCGATTCCATTCCACGAACCAAACGCCACCTTAGTCTATTCAACTCTCAATGGTGTTGTATTTGCATTGAAATGCTTTGTTACAATCTGTTAAAATGTTAATGTTACCTTGTTAGATTCCTAATTTTTAATGATCACAATTGTGCATTTGTGGCTTGTAGATTTTCAGAGAATATTATTAGTGTTGTACAGGCTGTAGAGTTAGTGTAAATCAAGCTGTATTTTCATTATTGTTACCAGCTGTTTTATTCCTAGAATTAGTGGACACTTTGTATTTCTATATATAGATTGTATTATAGTGTTGTAAAGAAGAAGAGAAAACAGAGAATACATATTCCAGATTATCTCCATCATATCTCTCGGAGTACATTCAACATGGTATCAAAGCATTTCTGAAATCCAGAAATCCAATTTTGTGTTATATCAATTCTGTCCAAGGAACACTGATTTCTGTCCTCATCATTTTAGAAATTCAGAAATCCAGAAATCCAAAAATCCAAAAATCCAAAAATCCATTTCCTGCAGCTTGCATTCCAGAGGCAAAGCAGAAATCCATTTTCTGCAGCAGCTTGCAGTCCAGAGGCAAAGCAGAAATCCATTTTCTGCAGCAGCTTGCGTTCCAGAGGCAAAGCAGAAATCCATTTTCTGCAGCTTGCTTTCCATCTCAGTCATCGTCGCCATCTCCTCATCGTCGGCGTCGATCATCAATCAGTAAGTCTCACAGTCTCGCAGTCACATTCTGCTTTGTTTTTTTTCTTTTCTATTTCTCGTACCAATAAGCTGTTTTAATATATCCCTACCCGACCCGGGAAAACCCTGCCCGACCCGGTCCACCTGATTATTCAAAAAAAAAAACATACACACAAATTAAAATCCACTTATAATCTACAATTGCAAAAAATGGCCATGGGAAAACCTATAATTCTTGGTTCCACGGACAATAATCTTATGCCCATCACCAGTCACAAATTAAATGGGCACAATTATCTTCAGTGGTCCCAATCAGTCATGATGTTTATATGTGGAAAAATGAAAGATGATTACCTTACTGGCGATGCCGTAGCTCCAAACAAAGACGATCTACAATACAGAACATGGAAATCTGAAAACAATATGGTAATGTCTTGGTTGATCAATTCCATGACAAACGAAATTGGAGAGAATTTTCTTCTCTACAAAACCGCCAAAGGAATATGGGATGCAGCCAAAGACACTTATTCCAGTTCTGATAATATGTCAGAACTATTTGAGATCGAGAGCATCCTCCATGATCTTCGCCAAGGAGAGTTGTCAGTTACACAATACTTTAACTCTCTCACTCGATGTTGGCAACAATTAGATCTCTTTGAGGTTCACGAATGGACCTGTCCAGCAGACAGCATCTTGTACAAACAGATTATTGACAAGAAACGGGTTTTCAAATTTTTACTGGGACTCCATAAAGATCTTGATGATGTGCGCGGCAGAATTCTCGGCACAAAACCTTTGCCCAGTATTCGTGAAGCCTTCTCTGAAGTCCGTCAAGAGGAGAGTCGAAAGAAAGTAATGATGGGTCCTCAATCTACAATGATGGGTTCTCAATCTACCATTTCCGTGACTGGAGAAGGATCTGCACTTGCCATTCGAGGCCATCAGCACTCTTATAATACAGACAACCGTCCTCGTCGTGGAAGACCTTGGTGTGATCATTGTCGTAAACCTGGTCATACTAAGGAAACCTGCTGGAAAATTCATGGTAAGCCCACTGATTGGAAACCACCGGTCACACAGCACATCAACAAAGAAAGTCATGGAAAAATTGCCTCTAAATCTCAAGGCAATGAGTCACCTGAATCTGCTCTGTTTAGCAAGGAACAGATTGATCTCCTCCAGAAATTATTTGGACAATCCTTGACCACATCATCTGCCACTATAGCTCAATCAGGTAACACCCTCAATGCTCTTAATATGAAACAGGTTATGAGACCATGGATTGTTGATTCTGGTGCTTCAGACCACATGACGGGTGATGCTTCTCTTCTCATGAATCTTAAATTCTACCAGAATGGACACACAGTCCGAATTGCCGACTCGGTCAAGATCCAAAGTAACAGGAATTGGTTCAGCCAAAATTTCAAACTCCTTTATTCTAGATTCTGTCCTTCTTGTTCCTACACTTGATTGTAATCTTGTATCAATTACTAAACTCACCCGTGATAAAAATTGTATGGCTAAATTTGTTCATAACCTATGTGAATTTCAGGAACTACATTCGGGGAAGATGATTGGCAGTGCTAAGGAATGCTCGGGACTCTATCTCCTCAACAGTGAAGAACCTTCAACAAGACAAGCCCACCAAGTTGTATCCGAAGTTTCTAATCAGAATAAAGCTTTGTTAAACCTTAAGTCCAATAAAGATGGTGAAATCATGTTGAATCACTATCGTTTAGGTCATCCTAATTTCAAGTATTTACAGAAACTTTTTCCTTCATCATTTAGAAATAAAAATTCAGAAGTTTTTCAGTGTGAAGTATGTCAATTTTCAAAACATGTTAGAACTTCATATCCTCATCTTCCACATAAAAAACCACATCTTTTCTCATTAATTCACACTGATATATGGGGACCTTCTCGAATCAAAAACATCACAGGAACACGTTGGTTCATTTCATTTGTGGATGATCATACTCGAACCACTTGGTTATTCCTAATGAAAGAAAAATCTAAAGCATGTCAAATTTTTAAAAATTTTAATACCATGATTCAAACCCAATTTCAAAAAAAAATCCAAGTATTGAAATCCGACAATGTTAAAGAATACTTCATTTCCACCCTTACTAATTATCTGTTAAGTCAAGGGATTGTCCATCTAAGCTCATGTGTTGACACACCTCAACAAAATGGGGTGGCTGAAAGAAAGAATAGGCATCTTCTCGAGGTAGCTAGATCCCTCATGTTCACAACTCATGTCCCTCAACATTTTTGGGGGGATGCTGTTCTTACAGCTACCTATCTTATCAATAGGATGCCATCTCGTGTCCTCTTGTTTAAAACACCTATCAATACTCTACTTGAGTCATACCCACACACCAAAATCGTGTCCCATGTTCCCTTTAAAATTTTTGGCTATTCTGCTTATGTCCATGTACATCATAGTGGCAAACTTGATCCTCGAGCCATTAAATATTCCTAGGGTATTCATCATACCAGAAAGGATACAAATGTTTTTCTCCTATCACAAAACGATTCTATAATACAATGGATGTCACATTTTTTGAACAATATCCGTACTATTCCAAATCTGTCATTCAGGGGGAGAACATAGGCAATGAATACCAGCTTTCGAATATCATAAGTACTCAGTCTCCCATAAATCCTATTCTGCAACCTCTAGAAAGTGAATCAATATCTCAAATAAATACTCTTACTACTCCCAATGAACCCTCAACTTCTCTACCAACAGATCCAAACTTCCTTGTCCCAAACAATGATCTCCTTGTCTACTCTAGAAGGAAAACAACTCAAGAAAGAGTAGAGAACCGAGCATATCTTGAGCCATTCCAAGAATCCAACCCGAATACAGGCCACTCTGACAATTCACAAGGTAACACCACTGAACCTCATATTATTGAATTACCTCCTAATGATTTGAATTTGCCAATTGCTATAAGGAAAGGTGTAAGATCATGCACAAACCACCCCATCTACAACTTTATTTCCTATAAAAATCTCTCACCAGGGTATAAGGCATTTATCAGCAACCTCGATCAAATAAAGGTTCCAAATTCTATTCATGAAGCATTTCAGATACCTGAATGGAAGACATCTATTCGTGAAGAACTCAGTGCCTTAGAGAAAAACAAGACTTGGGAGATCACAGAACTACCATCGGGAAAACAAACTGTTGGGTGTAAATGGATCTTTACAATCAAACACAAAGCAGACGGTAGTGTAGAAAGACTCAAAGCTCGCCTTGTGGCTAAAGGATTCACTCAGACATATGGGCTTGATTATCAGGAGACTTTTGCACCTGTAGCAAAACTCAACACTATTCGTGTTCTTCTCTCCATAGCATCTAACTTGGATTGACCTCTCTACCAATTAGATGTCAAGAATGCATTCGTTAATGGTGATCTCGAAGAAGAAGTCTACATGGACATTCCTACTGGAATTGAATCTCCTGTTCCAACCAATAGATTCTGCAAACTTAAGAAATCCTTATATGGATTGAAACAGTCTCCACGTGCCTGGTTTGATAAGTTCTCTAAAGTTCTGAAGAGATATGGGTACAATCAATGCCAATCAGATCACACCCTATTCGTCAAACACTTCTCCAATGACAGAATAGTTATCCTAATTGTGTACGTAGATGATATTGTTTTAACAGGTAATTCTACAATTGAGATGGATAAACTCAAAGAATTCCTTGCCAAGGAATTTGAGATCAAAGATCTAGGCAATCTCAAATATTTTCTAGGGATGGAAGTAGCACGAACAAAAAAGGGCATATCTATATCTCAAAGGAAGTATGCACTTGATCTTCTCAAGGAAACTGGAATGATGGGGTGTAAACCAGTAGAAACTCCGATGGATTCTACAATAAAACTCGGAATCAAAGAAAATACTACACCTGTGGACAAAGGTCGTTATCAAAGATTAGTGGGAAAACTCATTTATCTATCTCACACTAGACCAGATATTGGTTTTTCAGTAAGTGTTGTAAGTCAATTTATGAATAATCCTACTGAAGAACACATGGAAGCAGTCTATCGTATACTCAGGTATCTCAAGATGACACTAGGAAAAGGATTATATTTCAATAAGAATCTCACTAGAAAAATTGAAGTCTTTGCAGATGCTGACTGGGCAGGTTCTATAGTGGATCGCAGATCTACCACTGGATATTGTACATTCGTATGGGGAAACCTTGTAACTTGGCGAAGTAAAAAACAGTCAGTAGTCGCTCGAAGCAGTGCAGAAGCTGAATTTAGAGCCATGACTCATGGGATTTGTGAAGGAATGTGATAGGGGCAGAACCGGCATAGTCGATCCTACCCGTTACTTTGGTTTTATCTATTTATAAAACTCTCGCAAGTGCACGAATCATTTCGTAGAAAATGATAAGTATACTCCCAAGGTCGATCTAAGGAAGGAATGTATGTGGTTTTTAATTTATTATTCAAAATTTTAAAAACGAAATTAAATCCTAAACATCCTATCACGATATTTTGGGGTTTTGTGTTTTTAATCTACTTACATAAAAATAAACATAGATTCAATAAACGTTTATGCAAATTTTATCATTTATAATGGTGGAGTATTTATGGATATAATAATTAAGTTAATTATGCTTGCTCATATTAATTAGGTTATTAAAGATATGAATTGATATTTATTGATTCTCTCTTTTTTATATGAATACCACCTTTGGTGGGGTTAGATATTCTTTGTTAACTAAACAAATCAATTAACACTTATGGGTGGGGTTGATAACTAATTTGGTTAATTAAATTAATTCCTTTTTCTAAGAGATTGAAAATGAACCATTTAAATGCCACCTTTGGTGGGGTTAGACAGTTTAAACTTTATTCAAGGTGTCCAAATTAAATCTAAGAATTTAATTATCCGAGTACTAACTTTCAAGTTTTAAAACCATTACTGAAAACATGTTGTCAATACATTTTCAGATAATAATTCTTATAAAAACTTTTAAAATAGAGCTTCACTCTAACTACTGGGCGATTGTACCAACAAATAAAAGAGCACTACTCTAAATTAGACCGGATAACTAAACCTTAAAATCTAATTTTCAGATTTAAGTTTGTAATGAAAAATAATTTATTTCTCTCTAACATTCTTAATATAAAATCTTGAATAAAAATAAAATCAATTCATTTTAGAGATTTTTACCTATTTAATATTTCGCAAGCATAACAACGTTATTATTATATCATGTTTACAAATAGCCAACACAGTTAAATTTAATCACAGACAAATTAAATATAACATGTAAGAATAAAGCATAAAAATAACTGTAAAGAAAATAAAATCCTTACAGAACTTCGATGCTATTCCCGTTGTTGGAAAACCTCAAAGCGGAATTTGCACTCCCATTTATTGAATCGAAAAGCTAATAAATTACAAAAACATAACTAGTTCTTCCCAAAAAGGGAAGAACTCTAAAACTAAGAGAAATTAACTAAAAACAACTAAAAACTAAGAAAGAAACTAAGAAAAGCTTAAAAACTAAGAAATGAGAGAAAGAAAGAGAACAGAAGAATGATTTTGAGGTGTGGTATGAAGTGAAGAGAAAGGGTGTATTTATAGGTGAGGATGGAGAGAAAAAGTGGGGGAAAAATGTTAAAAAAATGGTAGAAACGCGGAGTAGTGATTGCTGATGTCATTCGATGACTTCAGCATGACGTGGGGGCGGCTGCGCGCAAAAATGGGGCGCAGATGGGCAGCGGCGCGCGCAGAATGGAGCTGGGGCGCGCAGGGCGCGCGCGGGAGTAGCAACTGGACGCGCAGGCGCGCGCGCGGACAAGCAGCAGCGCGCAGGGGGGCGTGCGGAACTACAGCATGGCGCGCCCTGGCGGGCGCGGGCGTGGGCGTGAGACGACCGCATGGCGCGCGCGAGACTGGGCACGCCGCTGGGCAGTTGGGCGGCGTGGCGGTGCGATTTCCTCCTTTTTGACCTTTTTGACCCATTTTGTCCAATTTTTCGATATTTGTTGACCTTTCCTCATTTATTTATTAATATATTTGTGATGTATTGCTTCTAGTATTCCTCTTTGAGTCTTTAAGTTACGTTTTTAAGCGAAAATACCTGAAAAATAATAAAAATACCGGTGATTTCGAAAAAGACAAATTTATATAAATATATGATAAAACATATAAATATATATATTTTTAATCAATTAATGTGCATAAAATCATGGTAATTTTAGTGCTTTTTGAGCACTCATCACAACCCCCAACCAGCTTCTTGCTAGTCCCTTAGCAAGAGAAGCGATAAAAACTAAATTAAACTATCCTAAATCACTTCCGTAGATTGACACGGTTGCATTTAGCCTATGCAACAAGCCTTTAAACCCCTAGGTTTCCCTAGTGGACGAGTTTGAGTCTCGTGAGGGTTTTCAGTAATGATACCCACAAACATTGAACTAAATGTAAAAATCAAAAGAAACAATAAAAACAATCAACTCAAAAACTAAAATTACAACAAAATCAAAAATTAATTTAAGAATAAAAGAAAACAACATATCACAAAAATGTCTCATACTTTTTAATCTTCTTTAAGATCATAATTAAAATCTCAAGCATAAGTTATTTTAATCTCTTTAAACAATCATGATTTATTATAATAATTAGTCAAAAATCATTTTCATATTTCATATAAAAAATGTATCAATTTAATTTTACCCAATTTCAGTGTCATGAATCCGAATTCGCTTTGACTCTATTCCTCACAAGTCAATACTCTCAAAACACTGAATCCTATGGGTTCAAACACTCATACTAATTTATATGCGAAAGAGTTGATGTATAGAAATGAACTAATATGTTCGCATATGTATAAAGAAGAAAGGCTCAAAGTGTTATTTTGACGTTGATCTCATGGAAGGAATCAAATGTATAAATTATAAAGATATCATATATAAAAATTATTTTCATGCATAAATCAAACTCATTAAGAAAAAATTTCAAGATATATGCCTTTTACAAATGAAGAAAGTGCAATGACTTTTTAGGGAATTACTTTCTATATCTTTCTTTTGTAATTAGCCTTTACTCACAACTTTGTAGGCAATGTGGATCATAGTATGTAGATTATACTATATATTCTTTATCTCTCTATTTTTTTCTGAAGATACTTTTCAATATATATCATTTTTTTAGAGAGTCAACCCATGTACAGATTGTACTTTTTTTTTTAGGATTTTGGTGAGTGGTTAATTTTGTGGCTTTTTTGTTTGATCTTGGTTTAGGTAACCCCAGATATGTCTCTATTTTTTTTTGTAACAGTCATGCACGAATGAGATAAAAGCATATACTATCAATTTCTACTCAAATCATTTAATCTAAGTAAAAATAATAAAAAAAAATATACGATACTCTATTAAGATGAGAAAAAAATCATACATTCAATATTAATGCCTATAGAGATCATCTAAGAATTTGAAGAAATAAGAAATGTGTTTGGAGTAGAAAAAATATATATTTCACTCTGAATAAGGGAAATTAGGCTCAAATTATATCTCACAAAGGTAGTCTCCACTAAAACAAATTCATAAATACCGATTTTGGGTTTAATATAATTTCTACATCTTATCAAGAAATACTAGTTATGACAAAAATTAACTAATTATCAAAAATAATTACATAATATTTCATGATATGTTTTCAAAAATTAATCTAACAGTACAAAAGACTTAACTATTTACTTAAATTTGATTTAAAGAAATGATAAATTTTTGTTAGAATTTTTTTTTTATTCCAAAAATTACTAAATCACACAAGGAAAATAAAACCAAACACAAAAAATGAAGATGTGAACATAAAAAAGAAAAAAATTAATAATATTTGTTTTTTTTTGAAATTTTTTTTTTATTTTTTTTATTTTTAAATTGTTAAATCTTTTTTTCTTTTCTAATTAAGCATGGTAACTTTTCACCACCCCCAACCTAGAACTTACATTGTCCTCAATGTAACAATTGTAAATTAAAGATAAAGAGAAAAGAGAAGAAAGATTACCTATTTGTTGAGAATGTGTAAGTAGTAATGGAGAAATGCAGGTGCATTCATCATATTCATCATTAAAGTGTATACAGACAGATTGCTGTGAACTTCTAACAACTCAACAAATATTTTTAGTTTTAACAATTTAAAAATTATTCACATATAATTAAACTAAAATAAACAATAAAATTAAGTATATAAAACAAATAACAAAAAATTACCTAAAATGATGGGTTGCCTTCCATCCAGCGCTTAGTTTAACGTCTTAGCAAGACGTAACTTGGGGATTGCCTTTTAAGTAAACTCAATGTCCCCTCATCATTGAGTCAATCAAACCTACAAGTAAGACAAGATTGTCTACCTATACTGTTTCAAACATGCCCTATTGATTTTTAAATTTTTTTCTGTATTAAAAACTAGGGGCATGCTTGAGCGTTTTAGATAACCCATATCTAGGGTTTTAATAACCTATTTATAAAACTCTCGCAAGTGCACGAATCATTTCGTAGAAAATGATAAGTATACTCCCAAGGTCGATCTAAGGAAGGAATGTATGTGGTTTTTAATTTATTATTCAAAATTTTAAAAACGAAATTAAATCCTAAACATCCTGTCATGATATTTTGGGGTTTTGTGTTTTTAATCTACTTACATAAAAATAAACATAGATTCAATAAACATTTATGCAAATTTTATCATTTATAATGGTGGAGTATTTATGGATATAATAATTAAGTTAATTATGCTTGCTCATATTATTTAGGTTATTAAATATATGAATTGATATTTATTGATTCTCTCTTTTTTATATGAATACCACCTTTGGTAGGGTTAGATATTCTTTGTTAACTAAACAAATCAATTAACCCCTATGGGTGGGGTTGATAACTAATATGATTAATTAAATTAATTCCTTTTTCTAAGAGATTGAGAATGAACCATTTAAATGCCACCTTTGGTGGGGTTAGACAGTTTAAACTTTATTCAAAGTGTCCAAATTAAACCTAAGAATTTAGTTATCCGAGTACTAACTTTCAAGTTTTAAAACCACTACTGAAAACATGTTGTCAATACATTTTCAGATAATAATTCTTATAAAAACTTTTGAAATAGAGCTTCACTCTAACTACCGGGCGATTGTACCAACAAATAAAAGAGCACTACTCTAAATTAGACCGGATAACTAAACCTTAAAATCTAATTTTCAGATTTAAGTTTGTAATGAAAAATAATTTATTTCTCTCTAACATTCTTAATATAAAATCTTGAATAAAAATAAAATCAATTCATTTTAGAGATTTTTACCTATTTAATATTTCGCAAGCATAACAACGTTATTATTATATCATGTTTACAAATAGCCAACACAGTTAAATTTAATCATAGACAAATTAAATATAACATGTAAGAATAAAGCATAAAAAATAACTGTAAAGAAAATAAAATCTTTACAGAACTTCGATGCTATTCCCGTTGTTGGAAAACCTCTAAGCGGAATTTGCACTCCCATTATTTGAATCGAAAAGCTAATAAATTACAAAAACATAACTAGTTCTTCCCAAAAAGGGAAGAACTCTAAAACTAAGAACAACTAAAAACTAAGAAAGAAACTAAGAAAAGCTTAAAAACTAAGAAATGAGAGAAAGAAAGAGAAGAGAAGAATGATTTTGAGGTGTGGTATGAAGTGAAGAGAAGGGGTGTATTTATAGGTGAGGATGGAGAGAAAAAGTGGGGGAAAAAATGTTAAAAAATGGTAGAAACGCAGAGTAGTGATTGCTGATGTCATTCGATGACGTCAGCATGACGTGGGGGGCAGCTGCGCACAAAAATGGGGCGCAGATGGGCAGCGGCGCGCAGAATGGAGTTGGGGCGCGTAGGGCGCGCGCGGGAGTAGCAGCTGGACGCGCAGGCGCGCGTGCGGACAAGCAGGGGCGCGCGCGGAACTACAGCATGGCGCGCGTTGGCGGGCATGCGCGTGGGCGTGAGACGACAGCATGGCGCGCGCGGCTGGGCAGCTGGGCGGCGTGGCGGCGCGATTTCCTCCTTTTTGACATTTTTGACCTTTTTGACCCATTTTGTCCAATTTTTTGATATTTGTTGACCTTTCCTCATTTATTTATTAATATATTTGTGATGTATTGCTTCCAGTATTCCTCTTTGAGTCTTTAAGTTACGTTTTTAAGCGAAAATACCTGAAAAACAATAAAAATACCCGTGATTTCGAAAAAGACAAATTTATATAAATATATGATAAAACATATAAATATATATATTTTTAATCAATTAATGTGCATAAAATCATGGTAATTTTAGTGCTTTTTGAGCACTCATCAGAATGTGGTAAAGAAGGCTACTCAATGAATTGGATTTCACAACTCTCGAAACTATCAGCATACATTGTGACAATCAAGCTGCAATAAGAATTGCGAAAAATCCAGTTCATCATGATCGAACCAAACATGTAGAAATTGATCGTCATTTCATTAAAGAAAAGATAGATGAAAAAATTGTGGACCTACTATATACATCTACTAAACATCAAATTGCAGATATCCTTACCAAAGCATTACCTCGAACAATCTTCGAAGAATTGAGTTGCAAGTTAGGAATGATTAATATCTATTACCCAACTTGAGGGGGAGTGTAGAATTTCAAAGAATATTATTAGTGTTTTATAGGCTGTAGAGTTAGTGTAAATCAAGCTGTATTTTCATTATTGTTACCAGCTGTTTTATTCCTAGAATTAATGGACACTTTGTATTTCTATATATAGATTGTATTATAGTGTTGTAAAGAAGAAGAGAAAATAGAGAATACATATTCCAGATTATCTCCATCATATCTCTCGGAGTACATTCAACATGGCTTTTTAATGCGGATAAGAAAATCCGAAATTAATGGACGGATAGTCCTACTTTACATTACCTTAAATTATCAAAATGTAATAAACCAGTTTTAAAACTTAAAAACTATCTCGTTTAATGTATCTTGGGTTTTCTCTCATATGCATGAAAATAATTTTAATGAAAAGACTAACCTTCTTGTGGCTTAATATCTTTTCTTCTATTCAGTTTTTGTGCGCCCTTATAGAAAGATGAGTATCAGTACTTAATATTTTAGATAAAAAAGATTTTTGCATTCTCGTGTGATGCATAAAAAAGATTTTTTTTTACTTAATATTTTAGATATAAAAATTGGAATTCAGGAAAATCTCAATGTTCCCTTCCCTATATCATGAGAGATATAACTGTTCCGACTGCTTGAAATTCTCAACTTGTTTGCCCTTTATCATTATTATTTTGTATGGTGGTCCATTATCTCTGTAATTATTACTTAATATAACATAATGTTTACTTGTCAAAAACAATATCATCGGTAACTATCGATAATCTTGTTGCATTTTCAATTTCTGATGCGGACCTTCTAGGCAAACAATCTTAGGAATCCACAAACTTAAAGTAATAGGAACAATCAATTTGTTAAGAATGTGTTGAAGATGATCGGGTTAGAATCCTAAGGAAACAAAGCTCTTAAAACCGTAACCTTGAGACGCCACAAAGGTTGATCACTCCCTTTGATAAGTCGAATTCAAGCATTCAATCAAGAACACAAGAAGACAAAATAAAATTCTTTTTGAAATAAACTTGATAAATGATCAAAAAGTTCCCTTCCTCCAAAAATTACATGGTTGACCTTTTTTATAAGCAACAAATCCTCAAAGAAAAACCTTAAATAAAATCGGCATATTTAGTTTTGGATTGGGTCTAATCAATCCTTAAAAAATAAAAAACTAAAAAGACTTATGATAAATAAATTATAAAAGACCCACAATTAACTAAAACGAAAATTGATTTCTAAATTAATCCTTGCATTCAACTTGATATTCCAAATCTATCCCTTGCAAAAAAAGATAATAGACCATCCTTGGTGAAGCTTTGGAATCCTCAAATTTAGTTTTAGATTCTTCTAGCACAGTTTCTTTGTATTGCACTTCCATGATCAAGCCTTACAAAGCTTCTTTCATTCTCTTTGTCTTTACTCTAGTCATTGGACCATCAATTCCTTGCAAAAGATCTTGAGAATATTTGGGAACATTAACTTGGTTAGCACCTTGATCTCCATTATTCCCCTCTTCTTTGAAAAGATTCGTTCTCAAATCACCTACATCAAACAAAGATGAATCATCAAAATTAAAAGTTTCACTAATATTACCATAGTTACTTGGTAAATCTAGCTTGTAGGTGTTATCATTGATCTGTTCCAAGACTTGAAAAGGTCCATCTCCTCGAGGTTGCAATTTTAATTTCCGCTGTGTGGGTAACCTCTCCTTACGCATGTGCACCCAAACCCAATCTCTAGGTTAGAAAACAACCTTCAAACGTCCCTTATTGGCTTGCTTAGCATATTGCTCATTTCTTCCTTTCAATGTTGGCCTGAACTCTGGCATGTAAATCTTTCACAAAATCTGCCTTCTCCTTACGATCAAGATTAGCATACTCATTAGTAGGCAAAGGTAAAATATACACAGGTGATAAGGGATTAAAGCCATAAACAATTTCAAAAGGAGAAAATGAAGAAATAGAATGAACAATCATGTTATATGTAACTCAATATGTGGCAAACACTTCTCCCATTGCTTTAAATTCTTTTGAATGATAGCACGCAACAAAGTAGTGAGTGTCCTATTAACTATTTCAGTTTGACCATCCAATTGAGGATGTGCTACAGTAGAAAATAAGAGTTTACTTCCTAATTTATTCCATAAAGTACGCCAAAAATGACTCAAGATCTTAACATTTCTATCACTAACAATTGTCTTAGGCAACCCATGTAAATGAACTATTTCTTTAAAAAACAAATCAGCAATATGTGTTGCATCATTGGTTTTAGAACATGCAATAAAATGAGTCATTTTATTAAACTTATCAACAACAACAAATATGTTATCCTTACCACTTTTAGTCTTTGGTAATCTTGAAACGAAATCCATAGATATATCAATCCAAGGTTGATTGGGCATAGGTAAAGGGGTATACAACCCATGTGCAATCTTTTCACAAATAGATTGCACATCATGCTTCATATTAGGCTAATAAAAATGCTCACGTAAAATATCTAAAGTCTTTAGAACACCAAAGTACCCCAACAAACCTCACCCATGACTTTCCCTAACAAGCAACTCATGAACAGAACAAGTAGGCACACATAATTTATCTTTCTTGAATAGAAATCCTTCATACCTATAAAAATCACCAAACACACACTTATCACATGCATTCCATACTTGGTTGAAATCAGAATCATTAGCATACATAGATTAAGCAATTCAAAACTAAGTAATTTAGTTTTTATTGAAGTAATACGTACTTTCTAGACAATGCATCAACCACAACGTTTTCCTTCCCATGCTTGTATTTGATTACGTAAGAAAATGTTTATATGAACTTCAACCACTTAACATGTCTTTTATTAAAGCTTACCTTGGGTCTTTAGGAATTTCAAACTCTCATCTTCGTGGAATGAATGATGAATTCCCTCAGCCACAAGTAATACTGCCATGTTTGAAGAGTTCTCACTAATGCATAAAGCTCATTGTCGTAAGTAGGATAATTCAACACTGTCCCACTTAGCTTTTTGCTAAAATAAGCAATTGGTTTGGAATCTTGTATCAAAATAGCTCCTATGCCAATCCTTGATGCATCACATTATATCTCAAAAGTTTTATCAAAGTTGGACAAACACAATATATGTGCATTAGTTAGCTTATCTTTTAATGTTTTTAAAGCTCGATCATGCACATCATCCCACTTAAAAACAACATTCTTTTAATTAGTTCATTCAAAGTTGCATCAATATAACTAAAATCTTTAACAAACCTTCGATAAAAACTCGCTAAACCATGAAAACTTCTTACCTCATTCACATTCTTAGGTGTAGGCCAATCCCTTATTACCTTTACCTTTTCTTCACCAACACTAATACCCTATAAACTAACAACAATTCCAAGAAACACGACATATTCCATGCAAAACGTGCACTTCTTAAGATTAGCATACAATTTGTTCTCTCTAACACTAAAAACAACATACAATTGTTCCACATGTTCATCCAAATTTTTGCTATAAACTAAAATATCATCAAAGTAAACTACCACAAATTTTCCCATGAAAGCAAGCAAGACATGGTTACTTCATGAATGCATGAGGTGCATTAGTTAAACCGAAAGGCATTTCTAACCACTCATACAATCCATATTTAGTTTTAAATGTAGTTTTCCATTTATCTTCCTCTTTCATGCTAATCTGATAATAGTCATTCTTTAAATCAATTTTAGAAAACAAATGAGAACCATGCAATTCAATAAACATATCATCTAATATGGGGATATGATGTTTATATTTTGTCGTTATTTTGTTAATAGCTCGGAAATCCACACACATGCGTCATGTTTCATCTTTCTTTGAGACTAAGATGACAGGAACCTAACATGGGTTGAACTTTCTCTTACAAATCTCTTTTCCAACAACTCATCTACTTGCCTTTGTATCTCCTTCGTTTCCTCGGGATTAACTTTGTGAGCAGCTTGATTTGGTATTTCGAATCTGAGTGTGAAGTCTATTTTATGCTTAATTCCTCTCAAAGGAGATAATCCATGGGAAATCTCTTCAGGAAATAGGTCATCAAAGTCCTACAACTAGGACACAACAACACTAGGCAAAGATGAGTTAAGATCGTTAGTAGAAAAATAAACATCCTTGTACATAAGTACTTGTTGCCTTGCCATCATTACACTCTTAATCTCATGTTTTTAAGTAATTACGCTCATTCTTTTATTTTCCTCTCTTGTTTGCTTACTTTTCTCTCATTTTTGCTCACTTTTCTCTTCATTTTTTCTCTCGACCTCACTTGCTCTCTATTTATTTTCCTCTTGCTCACATTTTTTTTCTCCCTCATCTTGCACTCTCTTGCTATCCTAATATAGTCCTCATAAGGTTGTAAAGATTTGAGAGTGGCTAATACAACTTTTTGGTTGTTCATAACAAAAGATTAACGATTTTTGTACTCATCATGTGACACCATGCTATCAAACTGTCACGGTCGGCCAAGTAATATATGACCAGCATACATCGGTGCCACATCACAAAGAACTTCATCCTCATACTTACCAATTGAAAAAGGAACCTGAATTTGTTTGTTGACCTTCACTTCTCCACAGTCATTCAGCCGTTGTAGCTTGTATGGTTTGTGATGCTTCTACTACATCAAATTCAACTTTTCTACCAACAAAGTACTAACAACATTAGTGCAGCTCCCACTATCAACAATTAACGTACATACTTTATCTGTCACGTGGCATCTTGTGTGAAAAATATTGTCACGTTGCTCATCTCCTTCATCCTTAGGCTGTATACTCAGTGTTCTCCTTGTGACAAGTAAATCTCTATGCATAGATTCTTCCACTTCAACATCAGAACAATGCTCCAATGGTGGCATCTCATCGTCACTTAAACTAGCACTTTCGATTTCTTTGTTTATCAATACAACCATATTTTTTTTGTTTGGGCATTTAGAAGCAATATGTCCGAATCCTTGGCACCTAAAACACATAATATCACTTGATTTAGTTAGAGTTTTAGTTTTTGGGTTTACTTTTAGGAACAACAACTGAATTCTTCGACTTTACTTCATCTTTTTTTCTAAAGGTAGCTTTTTTGTTCTTCCAATTTGATCTCCACGGAGAGCTAGAGGACGAACCAGATTTGAACTTCTTGGACTTGACTTTCTTTTCCACTTTAATGGCCTTGTGCAATAGTTCTTCCATCTCTACGTAATGTTGCAGCTTAACCACGGCAACAATCTCCCTGTTCAATCCATCAATGAATCTAGCCATTGTTGCTTCTCTACCTTCCTCTATGTTTGCTCCAGTCATGGTGATTTCCATTTCCTTATAATAATCATCTACACTCATGGAACCTTGAACCAGCCCTTGTAACTTTATAAATATTTATAGTAATGGCTAGGTATAATTCTCTTACACGTCACCAACTTTATCTCTTCCAATAACCGAATAGGCCTCTCATCATACCTTTGCCTATTGACCACCAATTGATCCCACCATATACCTGCATAATCTGTAAACTCCACGGCTATTAGATTTACTTTCTTCTTCTAGGAGTAATTATGACTATCAAATATGTGCTCAACCTTACTTTCCCACTCCGAGTATAACTTAGGATCATTCTTTTCTTAAAAAATGGGAATTTTCATCTTCATACTGCCTATATTGCTATCTCCTTTGGAGTCAACTTTCTTGTCCCATTTATAACTTGTTCTCTCTTCCACTTTAGAATCAGCTTCTTCTCTGTCAAACTCATGTCTTCTAGGTGATTCAAAACCAGAAGAGAATTCTAATTCATTCAACCTCATATTCAACAACTTAAATTGGTCATTAATAGCCTTGATGAAGAATTTTATGTTGACCTCTTGTGGTTCTCCTCCTTCCATACTCATATTTTCAACTTGTAAAGTAAAATGAAATAAAAGGTGTTGCTCCTTGTAAAACTCAGAATTCACTCTCATACTTTTCATTCAAAGACACTACCTATTTATATACAAAGTTAGAGACAATCTTAGGTGACATACACCTAATACACAACTAATATATTCACCTAGTATTAGACACCTAATACACACACAACTAATCATCTTTAACACTCCCCTTCAAGTTGGAGCATAGATATTAATCATGCCCAACTTGTTACAAAGATAATCAACCCGAACCCCACTTAAAGCTTTCGTGAAGATATCTGCTAGTTGTTCTCCAGTCTTCATATATCCTGTAGAAATCAAACCTTGCTGAATTTTTTTGCGAACAAAATGACAATCAATTTCAATGTGTTTAGTTCGCTCATGAAACACAGGATTAGAAGCAATATGAAAAGTAGCTTGGTCATCACACCACAATTTTGCTGGTACTGAAGTTTTAAGACCTACTTCATCCAAGAGCTGATATATCCATATTATCTGAGATGCAGATTGTGCCATAGCCCTATATTCTGACTCTGCACTCGATCGTGACAAAACATTCTGCTTCTTACTTTTCCATGAGACCAAATTTCCTCCAATGAAAATACAATAGCCTGATGTGGATCTTCTATCCACTTTGGAACCTGCCCAATCTGCATCTGAAAAACATTCAATATGAGTGTGTCCAAGATTTGCATACAAGATACCACGTCCAGGTGCTCCTTTCAAGTAACACAAAATTTGTTCTAACGTTGCCCAATGATGAACTGTTGGGGATGACATAAATTGGCTAACAACACTGACCGAATATGCAATATCTGGACGAGTCACGGTAAGGTAATTCAGCTTTCCAACCACCCTTCGATATCTCAAAATCTTTAAAGAGTTCTCCATCTCCTGTAAGGTGGATGTTCAGAGTCATTGGAGCACTACAAGGTTTTGTTCCTAATTTTCCTGTCTCAGTTAATAAGTCCAGGACATATTTTCTCTGAGATAGAAAGATACCTTTTTTACTCCTTGTGACTTCAACACCCAAGAAATACTTTAGCATCCCCAAATCCTTCGTGTGAAATTGAGTATGTAGGAAAGACTTAAGAGATGAAATTCTCATAGTATCACTTCCAGTAATAACAATGTCATCTACATACACAACTAAAAGAATGATACCAGCTTCTAATTGTTTGTAGAACACATAATGGTCAGGCTTGCTTTTCATCATACCAAACGTTTCTATAGCTTGACTAAATTTTCCAAACCAAGCACGAGGACTCTGTTTCAAACCATACAAAGATTTGCGGAGACGACAAACTTGCCTAGACTCCCCCTAAGAAACAAAACCAGGAGGTTGCTCCATAAACACCTCCTCTTGAAGATCACCATGAAGAAAAGCATTCTTGATATCTAGTTGATGCAAAGGCCAATGGTGAGTAGCTGCCATAGAAATAAACAACCGAACAGATGTCAATTTAGCAACAGGAGAAAAAGTGTCAGAATAGTTCACTCCATAGGTTTGAGAATATCCCTTAATAACAAGACGGGCCTTTAATCGAGCAATTGACCCATATGGATTAACCTTAACTGTGAACACCCATTTGCATCCGATAGCCCGTTTCCCTGAAGGTAAATCAACCAAGTCCCAAGTACCATTGTCACCCAACGCATTCATTTTCTCGATCATTGCATGATGCCAACCAGGATGAGACATGGCTTCATGAACAGTTTTAGGGATAGAAATAGAATCAAGAGAGGCAATAAAAGAGCAAGAGGAAGACGACAAGCAATTATACGAAACAAAAGAAGAAATAGGATAAGTACATTGACGCTTACCTTTGCGTAATGCAATAAGAAGATCATCATTCAGGATTGGATCTGATGACGAAGGAGTAGGTGCAGGACATGAATCAGAAGGTCTATGTCTGGAGTAGACTTTAGTTATAGGAGGCCTAACAGGAACTGGATCAGAGACAGGTTCAGATGATGTGATAGAATAGACTAACAAATTGTCATCCTTCCCTTGACATGCAGGAGGAGGAGAAGACGAAAAATAGGGTGTGTCTTCCATGAAGGTAACATCAATAGAGACAAGATATTTGTTAAGACTAGGACAATAACATCTATAACCTTTTTGGAGATGAGAATAACCAAGGAAGATACACTTCAAAGACTTGGGATCTAATTTAGTAACATGCGAACGAACATTCCGAACAAAACAAATGCTACCAAATATCCTAGGGTCAACCGAAAATAGTGACTTATTAGGAAACAAAATTTTATAAGGAATCTCACCATGAAGAACAGATGAGGGCATGCGATTAATAAGAAAACATGTGGTTGAAACTACATCAGCCCAAAAAGGTTTAGAAACATTCATTTGAAATAATAAGGCACATGTAGTTTCGAGAAGATGTCTGTTCTTACGTTTGGCCACTCCATTTTGAGATGGAGTATCAACACACGAAGTTTCATGAAGCATGCCATTTTGAACCATATAAGATTGAAACAAAGCTGATGTATATTCTTTGGCATTATCACTTCGCAAAGTACGAATTGAAACATTAAATTGAGTTTTAATCACAACACAAAATGCGTAAAAATAGAAAACAATTCAGAACGACTCTTCATTAAATATAACCAAGTTACACGAGAATAATCATCCACAAAAGTAACAAAATACTTAAATCCAGGTTTAGACAAAATAGGACAAGGACTCCAAACATCAGAATGAACTAATTCAAAAGGAACACTAGCACGTTTATTAACTCTTGGATTTGAACTAAGAGGATGATGTTTTGCAAATTGACAAGACTCACAATCTAATGAAGACACCTTACTAAACTGAGGACAAAGTTTCTTCAGTAAAGGAAGAGATGGATGACCCAGTCTACAATGTGCCTCGAAGGGAGAGGTTACACTAGAGCAAGCGATAGATTTCAGTATTAGTGTGTCAAGAATATAGAGGCATCCAAACTCATGTCCTTTACCAATAGTCTTCTTCGTCATAAGATCCTGAAATAAGCAACGATCAGGAAAAAATGAGATGCAACAGTTAAGATTGCGAGTAAGCTGACTTACAGAGATCAAATTAAAGGATAAGCTAGGTAAATGTAAGACAGACGACAAAGGAAGCAAAGGAGTGGGAGTAATTGTGCCAGACCCAAGAACACGAGATGGTGACCCATCGGCTAAGGTAACAGTAGAGGTAGAAGTGTGTGACTGAAGAGTAGAAAAGAGACTAGAATTACCTGTCATATGATCTGTGGCACCAGAATCAATAACCCATTTGGAAGATGAGGAAATGAGACACGTATTTGATTTACCTGAATCAGCAATAGCAGTGACAGAAGGTGATGAAGACCTTAGTGATTCTTGATACTGTGAGAACTTGGTAAATTCATCTGCAGAGATAAGAACCGATTTTTTAGAAGTATCAGAAGTAGATGCAATATGAGCCGAGTGACCTTTCTGATGCTTGTACTGAAGCTTTCTACAATCATGTTTCGTATGTCCTGGTTTGTGAAAATAGTGACATACAATACCTCCTAGGTCTTGTGGTCGAGTTTCAAACCCGTGCGAGCTGCCTCCTTTGTTTCTGTTCATATAAGTTGACCATCCATGCTCATAATTATTACTTCGGCTGACCAAAGCACCATTTAATTGAGCAGGTGGAGGTGGAGTGTCTTCTGTACGAAGTACTCGACTAAACACCTCTTGGAAAGAGGAGATCTCAGAACCAGAAAGAACCTGGGACTTAGCAGTCTCAAAAGTAGAGGGAAGACCGGCAAGAAAACTCATGAGCGCCATTTGTTCCCATTGGCTTTGTTGAACCTTTACATCAAGGCTAAAAGGCATCAAACTATTGAGCTCCTCATAAGTCCTTTTAAATTCCATAAAATAATTTGTGAGTGATTTATCTTGTTTGTCTGCATGGTAAAATGCTTTGCATACCTCATATATGCGAGAAAGATTTCCCTTACCAGAATATAAGAAATCTAAATAATCCATCAATTCCTTAACGAATTCACAATGATTGATCAAGTCAATTACATTGCTTTCAATAGAATTCTAAATCTGCAGAAATAAGCAAGCATCGTCTCTAAGCCATGTCTGTTTTGAATCATCTTTAGGAGGATCATTAGTCAAATGAGTATCTTTGTCGATACTTCTCAAATAAATTCAAATGGTCTTGCTCCAAGCCAAATAATTCGAGCCATTGAGCTTATGGTCCATGATTTTAGACATCATAGGTACCATTATCCGTTACAACATTAGATTTCCTTTCAGCCATAAATCTTACAAACGATAATACATCGAGCAAACGAATAAACAAAATCCAACAACAGTAGCGACCAAACACGCAGCGAACAAAAACACAAAATTGGAAGAACCCAAACCTGAACAATCACAAGCGATGAGTGCCAAACCACCACAAATGACGCAAGGGAACGGTGGAGAGCGACACAAGGTCGATCGGAGAAGAATTCTACATGGACGCGCTGTCACGTGCCAGTGCGTGGAAATTTGATAGAAAATCGCAGTGGAGCGTGTGGCTCACTCGTGGCTCGTCTGGTGACCAGACTTCGGGGTTTGGCCAGTCGGCGACTGTTCTTCCTCTCTGTGCCGACGATGATACTTGTGGAAATTTGACAGAAAGTCGCGGTGGTGCATGTGGCGCACTCGTGGCTCATCTAGTGACCAAACTTTGGGGTTTGGCTGGTCGGTGGCTGGTCTTCCTCCCTGTGCCAGCGGTGAAAAAAAATGTGCACTCTAAAAGGGTGTTCCGAGTTGGAACTCAAAAATGTACCAAATCCTAATTTGTGTTTACCCAAAATCAGCCCCCAATTTGAACGGAATTTTTTTTTCCCAAATTTTGTAACTCAAATGCTCTAATACCATGTAAAACTCAGAATTCACTCTCATATTTTTCATTCAAAGACACTACCTATTTATATACAAAGTTATAGACAATCTTAGGTGACATACACTTAATACACAACTAAGACACCTAATACACAACTAATATATTCACCTAGTGTTAGACACCTAATACACACACAACTAATCATCTTTAACACTCCTCATACACTCTTTTACGTGTTTGTTCTCAAATCATCAACAAACACTAAATGAAGCCGCCCAGCCCGCGCGCGCCAGTGCCCTATCGTGCGCAGCACGCCCAGTCCGCGCGCGCCAGCTCTCCAATTCGCGCGCGCCTCAGTGCGCCATTTTTGCCTTCCGCGCACGCGTGTGTGCGCCCCAGCTCCATTCTGCGCGCGCTGGTGCCCATCTGCGCCCCATTTTTACGCACAGCCACCCCCACATCATGCTGACATCATCAAATGACATCAGTAATCACTACTCCGCGTTTCTACCATTTTTTAACATTTTCCCCCCACTTTTCTCTCCATCCTCACCTATAAATACACCCCTTCTCTTCACTTCATACCACACCTCAAAACACATTCTCTTCTCTCTTTCTTTCTCTCTTTTCTTAGATTTTTTAGTTTTTCTTAGTTTTTAGCTTTTCTTAGTTAATTTATCTTAGTTTTAGAGTTCTTCCCTTTTTGGGAAGAACTAGTTATGTTTTTGTAATTTATTAGCTTTTTGATTCAATAAATGGGAGTGCAAATTCCGCTTGGAGGTTTTCCAGCAACGGGAATAGCATCGAAGTTCTGTAAAGATTTTATTTTCTTTGCAGTTATTTTTTATGCTTTATTCTTACATGTTATATTTAATTTGTCTGTGATTAAATTTAACTGTGCTAGCTGTTTGTAAACATGATCTAATAATAACGTTGTTATGCTTGCGAAATATTAAATAGGTAAAAATCTCTAAAATGAATTGATTTTATTTTTATTCAAGATTTTATATTAAGAATGTTAGAGAGAAATATATTATTTTTCATTACAAATTTAAATCTAAAAATTAGATTTTAAGGTTTAGTTATCCGGTCTGATTTAGAGTAGTGCTCTTTTATTTGTTGGTACAATCGCCCGGTAGTTAGAGTGAAGCTCTATTTCAAAAGTTTTTATAAGAATTATTATCTAAAAATGTATTGACAACATGTTTTCAGTAGTGATTTTAAAACTTGAAAGTTAGTACTCGGATAACTAAATTCTTAGGTTTAATTTGGACACCTTGAATAAAGTTTAAACTGTCTAACCCCACCAAAGGTGGCATTTAAATGGTTCATTCTCAATCTCTTAGAAAAAGGAATTAATTTAATTAATCATATTAGTTATCAACCCCACCCATAGGGGTTAATTGATTTGTTTAGTTAACAAAGAATATCTAACCCTACCAAAGGTGGTATTCATATAAAAAAGAGAGAATCAATAAATATCAATTCATATCTTTAATAACCTTAATAATATGAGCAAGCATAATTAACTTAATTATTATATCCATAAATACTCCACCATTATAAATGATAAAATTTGCATAAATGTTTATTGAATCTATGTTTATTTTTATGTAAGTAGATTAAAAACACAAAACCCCAAAATATCATGATAGGATGTTTAGGATTTAATTTCGTTTTTAAAAGTTTCAATAATAAAATAAAAACCACATACATTCCTTCCTTAGATCGACCTTGGGAGTATACTTATCATTTTCTACGAAATGATTCGTACACTTGCGAGAGTTTTATAAATAGATAAGACCAATGTAAGGGCAGGATCGGCAATGTTGGTTCTGCCCTATCAAGTTTTTGGCGCCGTTGCCGGGGAAGGAATAGCGTTTTTAAATTATTTATCAAAATTTTAAAAAAAATTTGTGTTGTAAATAATTGTGATTTTTTTTTACTTAAAAAAAATAAAAAAATAAAAAATTTTGTTGTTTCTGAAAAGTAAAAAAAAAATTTCAAATTTCAATTTCATAATAAATAAAAAAAATATAACATGAATAATAAAATAATTTTGAATTTTGAAATTTGAAGTAAAAAAAAAAGTAAATAAATTTTAAATTAAATTAATAAATAAATATGAATAAAATAAAATAAAATAAAATAAAAAAAATAAAATAAAAAAAAATAAAAAAAAATAAAAAAATAAAAAAATAAAAAATTTATTTTAAAAAAAATCAAAAACTTTATTTTCAATTTTGTTTTATTTTTTTTTGTTCTTTTATCTTTTTCAATTATTTTTTTTTTCAATTTATTTTATTTTATTTTATTTATTTTTTTTTTTTTGCTTAATTTTTAATTAAAATTTGTTTTTCTCTTTTTTTTTTATTTTTCTTTTACTTTTTCAATTTATTTTATTTTTGGTTTAATTTTTTTTCAAAAAAAAAATTTTTAACTATTTTTTTATCTTAATTTTCATTTAAGTTAATTAACTTAGGTTTTTAGTAACTTAATTTACTAACTTATATTAATTTAATTTACTAACTTAATTAACTTAGATTTTTATTAACTTAATTAACCTACCTTTTTATTAACTTAATTAACTTAAATTTTAACTTAACTTAACTTAATTAACTTAATTTTAATAGCATGAAAAGTAAAGATCTAAGGGAGTTTTGTCTGGGAGACTAGTTTCTGGAAGCCTTTGTGCCACTAGTCTTTCCTGGGAACGTTGCTCTGTCTAGGAGGATGGTTTTTAAGGAGCCTTTTCCCCACCATTCTTTCCTGGGAGCACTCTTGGTTAATACTGATTATGTTAATTTAACTTAAAAATAAATAAATAAATAAATAAATAAATTCTAAAACTATCTCCAAAATTTTAAAGTTTTAATTACAATCTCAAGAGTTAGTTTCTTTGTTTGATCTAGGTACAATTG
This sequence comes from Hippophae gyantsensis, assembly GCA_030763125.1. NCBI lineage: Eukaryota > Viridiplantae > Streptophyta > Magnoliopsida > Rosales > Elaeagnaceae > Hippophae > Hippophae gyantsensis. Next base: position 1,194,624 of record CM061033.1, on the reverse strand, counting down.
TGTTTTGATGCCTTTAATTATTTGATTTGTACCTAGACATGGATTATCTAAAACTCACAAGCATGTTCCTATTTTTAAGTAAAAAAAAAAATTGAAAATCCATAGGACATGACTCAAAAAAAAAAGTATAGGTAGATAATCTTGTCTTACTTGTTGGTTTGATTGACTCATTGATGAGGGGACATTGAGTTTACTTAAAATGAAATCCCCAAGTTACGTCTTGCTAAGATGTTAAACTAAGCGCTGGATGGGAGGCAACCCATCATTTTAGGTAATTTTCTGTTATTTACTTAATTTTATTATTTATTTTAGTTTAATTATATGTGAATAATTTTTAAATTGTTAAAACTAAAAATATTGGTTGAGATGTTAGAAGTTCATAGCGATCTGTTTGTATACACTTTAATGATGAATATGATGGATGCACCTGTATTTCTCCATTACTACTTACACATTCTCAAGAAATAGGTAATCTTTCTTCTATTTTCTCTTTATCTTTAATTTACAGTTGTTACATTGAGGACAATGTAAGTTCTAGGTTGGCGGTGGTGAAAAGTTACCATGCTTAATTAGAAAAAAAAAAGATTTAACAATTTAAAAATTAAAAAATAAATAATAATAAAAAAATAAATTCCTTTTTTATATTCACATTTTCATTTTTAGTGTTTGGTTTTATTTTTGTTTTGTGTGATTTAGTAATTTTTGAAATAAAAAAATTATTAAAAAAATATTTTCTCACAAAAAAATTTATCATTTCTTTAAATCAAATTTAAGTAAATAGTTAAGTCTTTTGTACTGTTAGATTAATTTTTGAAAACATATCATGAGATATTTTGTAATTATTTTTGATAATTAGTTAGTTTTTGTCATAATTGGTATTTCTTGATAAGATGTAGAAATTATATTAAACCCAAAATCGGTGTTTATGAATTTGTTTTAGTGGAGACTACCTTTGTGAGATATAATTTGAGCCAAATTTCCCTTATTCAGAGTGAAATATATATTTTTTCTACTCCAAACACATTTCTTATTTCTTCAAATTTTTAGATGATCTCTATATGCATGCTTTTAGATGATCTCTATAACATTGAATGTATGAATTTTTTCTCATCTTAATAGAGTGTCGTATATTTTATATTATTATTTTTACTTAGATTAAATGATTTGAGTAGAAATTGATAGTATATGCTTTTATCTCATTCGTACATGACTGTTACAAAAAAAAAAGAGAAACATATCTGGGGTTACCTAAACCAAATCAAACAGAAAAGCCATAAAATTAACCACTCACCAAAATCCTAAAACAAAAAAATGTACAATCTGTACATGGGTTGACTCTCTAAAAAATGATATATATTGAAAAGTATCTTTAGAAAAATATAGAGAGATAAAGAATATATAGTATAATCTACATACTATGACCCACATTGCCTACAAAGTTGTGAGTAAAGGCTAATTACAAAAGAAAGATATAGGAAGTAATTCCCTAAAAAGTCATTGCACTTTCTTCATTTGTAAAAGGGATATATCTTGAAATTTTTTCTTAATGAGTTTGATTTATGCATGAAAATAATTTTTATATATGATATCTTTATAATTTATACATTTGATTCCTTCCATGAGATCAACGTCAAAATAACACTTTGAGCCTTTCTTCTTTATACATATGCGAACATATTAGTTCATTTCTATACATCAACTCTTTCGCATATAAATTAGTATGAGTGTTTGAACCCATAGGATTCAGTGTTTTGAGAGTATTGACTTGTGAGGAATAGAGTCGAAGCGAATTCGGATTCATAACACTGAAATTGGGTGAAATTAAATTGATACATTTTTTATATGAAATATGAAAATGATTTTCAACTAATTATTATAATAAATCATGATTGTTTAAGAAGATTAAAATAACTTATGCTTGAGATTTTAATTATGATCTTAAAGGAGATTAAAAAGTATAAGACATTTTTGTGTTATGTTGTTTTCTTTTATTCTTAAAAGTTAATTTTTGATTTTGTTGTAATTTTAGTTTTTAAGTTGATTGTTGTTATTATTTCTTTTAATTTTTTTACATTTAGTTTAATGTTTGTGGGTATCATTACTGAAAACCCTCACGAGACTCAAACTCGTCCACTAGGGCAACCTAGGGGTTTAAAGGCTTGTTGCATAGGCTAAATGCAACCGTGTCAATCTACGGAAGTGATTTAGGATAGTTTAATTTTTAGTTTTTATCGCTTCTCTTGCTAAGGGACTAGCAAGAAGCTGGTTGGGGGTTGTGATGAGTGCTCAAAAAGCACTAAAATTACCATGATTTTATGCACATTAATTGATTAAAAATATATATATATGATTTTATCATATATTTATATAAATTTGTCTTTTTCGGAATCACGGGTATTTTTATTATTTTTCAGGTATTTTTCACCTAAAAACGCAACTTAAAGACACAAAGAGGAATACTGGAAGCAATACATCACAAATATATTAATAAATAAATGAGGAAAGATCAACAAATATGGAAAAATTGGACAAAATGGGTCAAAAAGGTCAAAAATGTCAAAAAGGAGGAAAATGCACACGGAGTCAGCTTCAACCGCGCGCAAGACGCCTGCACCAAGATGCCATCAAGGCGCTCTTGCCTCTTTCCGCGCCAAGACCACCTGCTGCCTTCCGCGCGCGCGTGTGCACACTCTCCATTCTCAAGCGTGCGCCGCCCATCTCAGGTTCTCCCATTTTTGCGCACAGCCACCCCCACGTCATACCGACGTCATCAAATGACATCAGCAATCACTACTCCGCGTTTCTACCATTTTTTAACATTTTTATGCTTTATTCTTACATGTTATATTTAATTTGTCTGTGATTAAATTTTACTGTGCTAGCTGTTTGTAAACATGATCTAATAATAACGTTGTTATGCTTGCGAAATATTAAATAGGTAAAAATCTCTAAAATGAATTGATTTTATTTTTATTCAAGATTTTATATTAAGAATGTTAGAGAGAAATATATTATTTTTCATTACAAACTTAAATCTGAAAATTAGATTTTAAGGTTTAGTTATCTGGTCTGATTTAGAGTAGTGCTCTTTTATTTGTTGGTACAATCGCCCGGTAATTAGAGTGAAGCTCTATTTCAAAAGTTTTTATAAGAATTATTATCTGAAAATGTATTGACAACATGTTTTCAGTAGTGGTTTTAAAACTTGAAAGTTAGTACTCGGATAACTAAATTCTTAGGTTTAATTTGGACACCTTGAATAAAGTTTAAACTGTCTAACCCCACCAAAGGTGGCATTTAAATGGTTCATTTTCAATCTTTTAGAAAAGGAATTAATTTAATTAACCAAATTAGTTATCAACCCCACCCATAGGTGTTAATTGATTTGTTTAGTTAACAAAGAATATCTAACCCCACCAAAGGTGGTATTCATATAAAAAAGAGAGAATCAATAAATATCAATTCATATATTTAATAACCTAAATAATATGAGTAAGCATAATTAACTTAATTATTATATCCATAAATACTCCACTGTTTTAACAGATAAAATTTGCATAAATGTTTATTGAATCTATGTTTATTTTTATGTAATTAGATTAAAAACACAAAACCCAAAATATCGTGACAGGATGTTTAGGATTTAATTTCGTTTTTAAAAGTTTGAATAATAAATTAAAAACCACATACATTCCTTCCTTAGATTTACCTTGGGAGTATACTTATCATTTTCTACGAAATGATTCGTGCACTTGCGAGAGTTTTATAAATAGATAAAACCAAAGTAACGTTAGGATCGACGATGTCGGTTTTGTCTTATCAGAACCCCATGTGAAAAAGGGTGCCCCTGAGTTTTTCAAACCAGGCCCTAGGAGCCTGCTTTAGACCATAAAGGGATTTACTGAGTTTGCAAACCATGTGAGAAGCTTCTTTGGTTTCAAAACCAGGGGGTTGTTCCATATAGACCTCTTCCTTCAAATCTCCATTAAGAAAAGCATTGTTAACATCTAATTGTCTCAAACACCAGCCACGAGAAAGGGCCACAGTGAGGACAACTCTGATAGTGGTTGGCTTAACAACAGGTGAAAAAGTCTCATCAAAGTCCAAGCCAGGTCTTTGATTGAAACCTTTGGCAACAAGTCTTGCCTTGTACTTGGAAATGGAGCCATCTAGGTTTTCTTTGACCTTAAACACCCATCTGCAGCCAATGGTTTTCTTGTCAGGGGGCAGTTCAACTAAAGACCATGTATGATTCCTTTGAAGTGCATTGTACTCTTCAAGCATGGCTTCTTTCCATCTGTCATGAAGAAGGGCATCATGTACTGAAATACAAGTAGGATCTGAAAGATTAGTAGAAAAAATTTTCTTCTTAGAGATGCCATTTTTGGACCGTGTAACCATAGAGTGATTAGTGGTAGTAACCTCAGGAGCAACATTGTGAAGGATAGTTTCAGAGACTTCATTGGCTAAGATTGGATTAGAGTGAGAAATAGGCTGATTTGAGTTATTTGAAAGATTATTTTGTGAGATAGAAAGAGGGGACAAGGCCTAATTAACAGGTGTAAGACCTGTTTCAGGTGTATTATCTGACATATGACCAGAAAAGTGAGAATTCTGTGGAGTTGGAAGTGGATGACTTGCAACTATAGGTGGAGGAAACATGATAGGAAAGGGTGACTCGGAAGTTTGAGAAGTACTGTTTTGGAAAGGAAAGATATGTTCATTGAAGATGACATTTCTTGAAACATATATTTTTCCATTGTTATCTAAACATTTGTAACCTTTATGTTTACTGCTATAGCCTAGAAAGGTGCAGGGAATGGACCTAAAATCAAACTTATGAGAATTGTAGGGTCTTAGACGAGGAAAGCATTGACAGCCAAAGACACGAAGGGATTTATAGTCAAGTTTTACTTGAAAGAGAACTTGGAGAGGAGACTTTTGCTGTAGAACTGTGGACGGCAATCTGTTGATAAGAAAAACAGTAGTGGAGAGGGCTTCTGGCCAGTAAGTTTTAGGGACAGAGGATTGAGCAAGGAGGGTAAGCCCAAGTTCAACAACATGTCTATGATTTCTCTCAACAATACCATTTTGTTGAGAGGTGTGAGGGCAAGAAACTCTATGAATGATGCCATATTTATCAAGAAAGTTTGAAAAGGATCGAAACTCACCACCCCAATCACTTTGAAAAATCTTGAGTTTTGTGTTCAACTGATTTTCTGCTTGTGTTTTGAAATGAATAAAACAATCTAAAGCTTCAGATTTGCGTTTGAGGAAAAAAATCCATGTGAATCTTGAAAATACATCTACAAAGGTAATGTAGAATTTGTGGCTAGTGGTAGAAAGAATGGGAGAGGGCTCCCATATATCAGCTTCCACAAGCTACAAAGGTGCAGAATAGGTAGTTTGAGAAGTAGGAAAAGGGAGTTTATGGATTTTGCCCATTTGACAAGCTGTACAGAAATAATGTTGCATTTTATTCACTGAAAAATTGATATTACAATGATTTAGAACTTTGTTAACAATTTTGAGAAGAAGGATGACCAAGCCTTCTATGCCAAAGATCAAGAAATGAAAATTTTTCTTTGTAAGGAATGGTTTCTGATATGAAAGATTGGAAAGAGGGTTGACAGTTCGGACTAGGAGTCTTGGTAGGCAGTAAGAGATCAAGCCGGTACAGTCCTTTATGCAAAGTTCCCTTGAGTAGAAGTTTCTTAGTAACCTGATCTTTGACAAGACAGAAAAAAGGATGAAATTCAAAGAAAACTCTATTGTCAAGACAGAACTTAGAGACACTAAGAATATTTTTAGTAATTGAGGGTACATGAAGAATATTATTTAAAGACAAGGAATGAGAGTAGAAAGGGGAAGAGATTGTAGTTTTGCCAATGTGTTCGATTGAGAGACCTTTACCATTTCCCATATGAATTTTATGAGTTCCATTGTAGTCAGTACCGCATGACAGGTTTTGGATGTCATTGGTCACATGATTGGTGGCCCCAGAATCAGGATACCAATTCTTATCAGTGACAGTGTTTCTAGCAGTAGCAATTAAGGCTTCAGTAGGGGCTTGATCAAAAAGAGTTTCTTCTTGTGTGTGAGCAAGATTGGCATGGTTTTGAGTAGAATTGTAGTTCTGATTGGAAGAACTTGAGGAGTTACTACCTTCACTTCTTTGAAAATTCTGATCAAAACGATAGTAACATTTGATGACTGTGTCCAATCTTGCCACAGAGTTGGCATTGAGGTCTACCATTATTGGATCTGCCCCCTCTTCCTCTGCCACGATATCCATTGTATCCTTTTCCTCCTTGATGGTTGTTCTGTGAAGTACCATTGTAGCTTTTCCTGTTGTTAGCAAGATTCACAGAAAGATCATTAGCAGTAGAGTATTACAACGACCTTCATGAGACAAAAGAAGCATATTGATATGTTGGAGGGTATAAGGGATCTCTCTTGAGCAGATGATGGAAACTATGGACTCGTACTCATCCCCTAGGCCATTGAGGAGGGAAAGAATCTGATCAGTGTCTATCATACTATGATTAGCAGCTCTAAGCATGTCAAAGTAGGATTTCATCTTCAAGATATACTCTCTCATAGAAAGATTGTCTTTCTTGAGAAGTTGGATCTGCTTTTTGTAGAACATCACCTTGGCAGTGGATTGAGAACTAAAGAGTTGTTCTATGGTGGTCCAAATCTGTTGAGAGGAAGAACAGCCAATCAACTGAGGAAGATAGCTGGTGCTGATCGAGGCAAGAAGCCAAGAAATAAGTAATCTATCCTGTCTTTGATGGCAGATGAAGGCAGGATTTGATTCTCCATCACGAATTCTAGGTGGAACATTGCAGGTTCCATGGATGAAATCTTCAAGACCATAGCCCAAAATCATGTTTTCTACCTGAAATTTCCATATGAGGAAGTTGTCTTCTTCAAGTTTTATTGTGATCAACTGGCTGAGGGGGTTGATGATAGATCTCATAGGATCTTCATTGTTAGTCGGGTGGGCACTACCATTGAGTGTAGAGGAATCTGATCCAGTCCCATTGTTAGCATTGCGATTGCTTGTCTTTGCCATGAAGAAGAAGAAGACGCCCAGAAAGGTTTGAGGGAAAAAAAACTAGTTTGCTCTGATACCAAGATAGATTTCTGAGATGTTAAAGAAAACAAGAAATCAAAGAGAGCAAGAGAGATCTTTGTATTCAGTTGGTAAAGTTTACAAAGAGGACTCTCTTCTTATATACCCAGAAGAACAACAAACAAAACAGAAATAGGAGGAAGTTTCTAACAAACTTCATAACAGAAAACTGATTTTAAAAAACCTCTAAACAGAATTTCATTCTAACTAACAAACTCGAAACATATGTTGAATTCCCCATTAACAATCTGGATTTGTCATCATATATTGCCCAGATGGGTAGCCAGTCCTGTAACCATTACATGCTCTATGCGGTTAGCAACCACTATGGAACTATGGGGGGTGGTCATTATACTGCATTTGTCCATATAAGTAGAATTTCACGTATGACTGTTCTCTTTTCCTCTTCTCTTTCCATGTCTAATTTCTGTGGACAATTGACTATTGTTGTGTGTTATACATATAAAAACATATGTAAGCTTCATATATGTTTATCAGTTAGTTTCCCATCCTGTGGGATAAGGTGTATTGTTTTATTTTATTTTCCTTTTATTTATTTTTTATTTTCACACTCAAATTGGGATCTATTCATCGTCAGATGTCTAGGAGGTTCACATAATCATAATATCACCATTAGCTATGCTAGTCATTGTCAATTGTTTCCTTGATGTTTTTTTTTCTTCTTGCAGAAAGTTATATGTGAATGTTGTATTATGAGTAATCTATGCAATTGTGTTGCTTTATTTACTTGAACCTGGAATGAGTTTTTTCCTTGATATTCATGTTCTGTTTGTGTTTTAATCAGTAATGCTTGGAAACTACTTCTAAAAGCATAAGACTGTTCTTTGCTCTAAGTTGCATGTATGTTATTGAAGTTGAGGCTCATATTTCCACAAATTTCTCATGAATTGAACTGCATTTGAATGCCATTAACTGGTTTAAAAACAATACTTCTTAGAAGTAAGGCTAAGTTATCCCGACAAAGTCTTGGTTAGAACTAAGCTTTTATTGGATCTTTGAAAAGTTTAGTCAATTTTAAGTTTTTCCTGGTTATTTGTATTTCTTTCTGCCTAACCTCCAAGACAGACTGCCATCGTTCCGGGCTTCTAGTTACAGACTTACATTCTGATACGTGCCAGCCATGGGCATGCGCCTTGAGGCTACTTGTGTGCATAGAGTTGGTTACTTGTGGCACAGAGTTGGTTATGTTGGGATGCATTAGTTCATAACAAGGCAAGCGCCGGGCGTGTACTAGGGGGACCACGTAAGTTGTTAGGAAATCAGAGTTTGTTAACCTTCTTTTCTGTTTTCTCTTTCCTTGTAAGGCTATATATAGCCTCAATGAGATCAATAAAAAGATATAGAAGAATTTAGCAATTTAGCTATTCCCTTCTCTTTTTGGTTTCTTCTCTCAAATTTCCTATAACATTGGTATCAAAGCCATCAAAGCCATGTATACCCAAGGTAAGTCCAATGTCGAGTTTCGCAATGAGGTCTTGGAAACTCTTGCACGACACGAGACTAGCTTCGATCAAGTAGGTGCTACCTTACAGGCCGTACTCAACGAGCTGCAGGCACTACGCGCATCTTGTAACCCACCTAAGATCAATCCCTTTGCAAGAGATGAGTCCTCACATCCCCATCCACACACTTCAATGGCTCAACTAGTGCCCCTTCATCGAATTACCAACCAAGAAGCACGTGAACAATGACAAGGGACTATGTTATTATTGTGATGAGAAGTTTGTTGTTGGCCATCGCTGTACACGGCCTCAACTATTTATGATTGAAGATTCACCTCAAGATCACACATATAACATGAAGGAAACCCTTATTGAACAAGAGCCTCAAGAAGTAATGGAAATTTCATTCCAAGCCATAGTAGGCATTGCACATCCATAAACCATCCGGATTATGGGTAAGTTGAAAAATAAAAAGTGCTAGTGCTGATAGATGGAGGTAGTACCCATGACTTCATTGACCAAGCCTTAACCTCTCAGTTCGACTTAACCATAGTAAAGATTAAGAAACTTGAAGTCATGATGGCTAATCATGAGAAGATAAAATGTGTTGGACAATGTAGCAGCCTCACCCTCATCATTCAAGCATATCCAACTATGGAAAATTACTATTTGCTCCCAATTGTAGCATGATATTAGTCTTAGAGGTCCAATGGCTTGAAACTCTTGGCCCCATTGAGATGAATTATAAAAAGCTCACCATAAGCTTCACTGTAGGAGGAACCTCCCACACGTTCCAAGGGTTAGGATGGGACGAACCAGCATTGTAGCTCTGACTAACAAGGAATTCAATGGGCTACAAAGCATAGGGCTATTTTTCCAAATCATCCTTTCAAGAAGCAGTAGCAACCTTCAAACCAATTCATACCCCCAGAGATAAGTCATATGCTCACAGAATTCTCACATGCATTTGAACCTCCTACCAGTTTACCATCTAGGTGATTACATGACCATTGAATCCCATTGCAACCTAGTGCAGGACCCATGAATGTGAGGCTTTATCGCTATCCATATTACTAGAAAATAAAAATCGAAAGGATGGTCAAGGAAGTTTTGCAATCTGGATTGGTGAGGCCTAACAACAACTTTTTTTCCTCTCCAGTTCTACTAGTAAAGAAAGTTGATGGAACTTGGAGCTTTTGTGTGGACTATAGGGCTCTGAATGACAATACAATTAAAGATAATACCCCACACTATTATCGATGAACTATTAGATGAACTCCATGGAGCTAGAGCCTATTCCAAATTGGATTTGCATTTAAGGTATCATTGAATACGAGTCCATGAAGAAGACGTTCCTAAAATAGCCTTTCGAATACATAAGGGCCATTATAAGTTCCTAGTGATGCCATTTGGTCTCACCAATGCCCCAGTCACCTTCCAAAGCCTCATGAATGATCTCTTCCGACCCTTCCTCAAGAAATTCATCTTGGTTTTCTTTGATGATATCCTAATATACTCCAGATCATGGGAAGACCATAGCATGCATTTACAAACTGTTCTCCAAATACTAGCAACTAATAGTTTGTTTGCAAAAGAATCTAAATGTCAATTTGGTGTGTTACAGGTGGAGTACTTGGGCCACATTATTTCAGAAAAAGGAGTCTCGATTGATCCAACAAAAATTCTTGCTATTGTTAAGTGGCCAATACCAACTACAACCAAAGGAGTTAGAAGGTTGCTCGAGCTAGCAAGCTATTACAGAAAATTTATTCGCCAGTTTGGTGGAATAGTAGCCCCTTTGACACGTCTATTGAGTAATGATGGATTTCAATGGAATGAGGCTTCAAAGATGGCCTTCAAACAATTAAAAGAATCCTTAACCTACCTTCCTATATTATTTCTTCCAAATTTCACTCAACGATTTGTGATTGAATGCGATGCCAATGGAATTGGCCTTGGGGCCATCCTTACCCAAGATAATAAACCCGTGGCCTATTTTAGTGTAACACTAAATGGATTAGCCTTAGCATTATCCACCTATGAGAAAGAAATGCTATCCATTATCAAAGCCATTAAGATATGATGCACATACTTACTGGGAAGACCATTCACAGTTTGCACTGATCAGAGAAGTCTCAAGTACTTGCTGGAGTAACAGATCACAACACTAGTGCAGACGCGTTGACTGCCAAAACTTCTTGGTTATGACTATGAAATTGAGTACAAACGTGGATCATAAAATCAAGGTGCAGATTCCTTATCACTTGTAGTTGAGTTTCAGTTTCTATCCAATTCTCAACCCAGGGTAGATTGGTGGTCTGTGCTTCAAAAGGAAGTTCAATAAGACTTCCTTTATGAATAGCTATTAGCCAGAACCTTCTTTTCAATTGCCCACAAGTTATGTCAACGTGATGGGGTATAGTTCAAAAGGGACAAGGTGTATTTCAACTCCCATTCATCCTTAATTCCAAATATATTGGGGGGGCACTTTGGGTTTCACAAAACTCTTTCTCGCATCAAATAGAACTTCTGCTGGTTTAACATGCGCAAGAGGGTGAAGGAATTCCTACGCCTATGTGATGTATGCCAATGGTTCAAAACTGATTGTATGAAACCAACAGGATTGCTTCAACCATTACCAGTTCCTATCCAAATATGGACTGAAATCTCAATGGATTTCATTGAAGGGTTACCATTTTCTAAAGGGAACACTGTGATCATGGTAGTTGTGCATCTCTTGTCAAAATATGCCCATTTCATTGCCATGAAGCACCCTTTTACTACAATGATTGTGGCTAAGTCATTTGTGGCCAATGTGGATCTCCTGCACAACATTCTAATGTCCATAGTTAGTGATCGTGATAAAGTATTTATCGGTTCATTTTTCATTTTGGTGAGCCTTGTTCTAGTTGTAAGGGACCAAATTGTGCACGAGTTCTAGCTACCATCCTCAAACAGACGGCCAGACAGAGGTTGTCAACCGCACTTTGGAACAATATTTACGTTTTTTCACTGGTGATCAACCGAGGTAATGGGTTGTACAGCTCTCTTGGGCTGAATTCAGCTACAATACCTCAACTCATTCCTTTACCAAGATGACACCATTTGAGGAAGTTTATGGCATTCCACTTCCACGTTTACTAGCCTATGTCCTAGGAACTTCCCAAGTTCCAACAGTGGATGAATACTTGCGTGATCGAGATATTATTATACGTGACCTACGCCATAACCTTTTGTAGGCTCAGAATCGCATGAAATGTCAAGCTGATTAGCACTGGTTCTAGGTCTCTTTCGTGGAGGGGGATTATATGGACCTGAAACTCCAACCCTATAGACAGACTTCAATGCCTTTTCGTTCTTTAATGAAGCTCGCTCCACGTTTCTATGGTCCATACAAAGTAGTAGTCCGAGTTGGTGTAGTAGCTTATAAGTTGGATTTACCCCTAGACTCTCAAATTCACAACGTCTTCATGTCAGTTTATTAAAGAAGCACTTGGGATCCTTTACTCCAACCTTCTCCTAGCTTCCTCCATTCTCGGACAACTCCATTATGCTCCTCCAACTAAAAGTCATCTTGGCTCGACTTGTGATCCAAAAAGGAAAGTATCGGTCTAAACCTAAAATCCTTGTGAAATGGACCAATGAGTGACGTTTCACCAAGACTTATCTTGATTTTATCCTTGTGAACAAGGATCCTTAAGTGGGAAGAACTAATATGTGCCGGCCATGGGCATGGCTGCTCGTGTGTGTAGAGTTGGTTAGGCGTTGGCTGGAGCCCGTGCACGTGGGAGCAGAGTTGATTGTGTTGGCGCGCATTAGTGTGCAGCAAGGCAGGTGTTGGGCGTGTACTAGGGGGACCATGTAGGTTGTTAGGAAATCAGAGTTTGTGAGCCTATTTTTCTGCTTTTTCCTTCCTTGTAAGGTTATATATAGCCTCAATGAGATCAATAGAAGGATATAAAAGAATTTAGCAATTCAGCTCTTCCCTTCTCTCTCAGTTTCTTCTCTCAAATTCCCCATAACACATTCCTGCCAGATCAAGCAAGATACTGAAATCTGATTAGTTTACTCACTGTTGCATTTGGGGTTTATTTTGTATGAAATTTGTTTGGAATGATTGGAGTTTCATGTACAAATTTATGTTTTTTCTTACTTGGTTCGTAATTTACTGATGTAGCATGGCAGTGATCAATGGTACAACTTCGATGACAGTCATGTTAATCCTATCAGCCAGTAGAAGATAAAATCCTCAGCTGCCTATTGTCACGACCTTAAATTTCAAATAGCGATCGTGCGGCACTTAGCACGGTCTGTTGCACTAAGCCTGCCTTTCAACCGAATGAAACTCCAAAGAGAATAGAAAGATAGTTTGCAAAGAATGCTTTGTATTGCTCTAGAGAGAGTTTATGTTACAATTTCCCAAGATTTCCCAAGTTGAATACAAATGAAGACCAATTGGTCTATTTATAGTGTGGCTTCCAAGCTTAAGAGTATGCCACCACTTTCTAGAGTCTTCCTAGTCTAGAATGTACAAGGGTGTTCTAGGTTTATGTACAATGTGCCATAAGGCTCTAGGACCTTCTAGCCAATTCTAGAGTCTTCTAGGTTTGTCTAGTTCCTTCATGCACGTTCCGGGATGTTCCGCAAGCTTCCAGCGGCTTCTACATCCTTCCCGAACCATCCAACACGTTCTAGAATATTCCAGCCCATTCTAGCACTCTCCAGCGTGCTCTAGAACATTCTAGGGTCTTCAAGCTTGAGTTGAGTCTGTCCAACTCTAGCCCTTTCTAGACATCTCTAGGCCACTCTAGAACCTTCTCATGTAGAAAAGTCTAGGTCCTTTAGGCAAGCACCATTTGTTTTGGATTTCGCGGGGCATTTTGAGCGGGACGTGACACCCTCCCCCACTCAAGTTCGCGACGCCCTCGTCGCGCCTTCAAGCTTAAACCTCTCGATGTCATCTTTGAATTGCCACAAGGATTCCTCAGGTTCCCAGCTTGTTTCTTCATCCAGAGCGTTCTTCCATTTGACCAAGTATTCCCTATAACTTGGTACACCTCTACGCCGGATCAGGCGATCCGCCTAGATTGAGTCCACTTCCCTATCAAAGGAGGTTACCACTACGGTAGGCGCCCTCTTGGATTCTCCTCGACTCATATCTTCCTTGTCTCCATAATAAGGTTTTAGCATGCTTACATGAAAAACAGGATATATTTTAAGCTTCGGAAGGAGTTGCAGCTTGTACGACACCTTACCGACTTGTTTAAGGACTGGAAATGGCCCTTCATACTTCCGAACTAACCCCTTATGAACCTTCCGCAGAGATTGGAATTGTTGGGGTAATAGTTTAACCAGGACCAAATCTCCTTCCTGAAACTCCACCATCCTCCTTTTCTTGTTAGCCCATTTCTTCATCTTTTTAGACGCCTTGTTCAAATAGGCTCGGGCCAACTCAGCTTGTTCATGCCATGCCCTGGAAAATTTGAAGGCAGCAGGACTCTTCCCTTCATAACTCGTGGCCAAGGCATGAGGAGTCATGGGTTGTTGTCCCATGACGATCTCGAAGGGACTCTTTGAGGTAGACTCGCTCCGTTGTAAGTTATAAGAGAATTGGGCTACATCCAATAGCTTCGCCCAATCATGTTGGTTGGCACTAACAAAGTGCCTAAGATATAACTCCAGCAATGCGTTGGCATGCTCTGTTTGTCCGTCACTTTGTGGGTGAAAGCTTGTGGAGAAATTCAAGTCTGACCCTAACAGCTTGAATAGTTCTGTCCAAAACTTCCCCGTGAATCGTGGGTCTCGATCACTCACGATGTTGGAAGGGATTCCCCAATGCTTCACAACATTCCTGAGGAAAAAATGTGCCATCTCATCTGCCGTGCAGTCCGTTGAGGCAGGTATGAATGTTGCATATTTGCTGAAGCGGTCAATGATGACAATGATGCTGCCAAAGCCTTCAGATTTTGGCAAGCAAGTGATGAAGTCCATAGAGACGCTCTCCCATGGTCTCTCTGGAATAGGCAGCGGTTCTAACAACCTTCCGGGTGCATGATGCTCTATCTTGTCCTGTTGGCACACAAGACAAGTTCTTACATAAGCTTCGACATCATCCCGAAGTTGAGGCCAATAGTAGATAGACTTGATCAAAGCAAGGGTGCGCCTCATTCCTGGGTGTCCAGCCCATAACGAATCATGGAACTCCTTGATAAGCTCTTTCCTTAAGCTCCCCTATTTTGGCACGAAGATTCGATTCTGCTTGGCATAGAGTAGTCCGTCATTCAGCCAAAATCATCTCATCTTTCCTTCCTTGATGAGGGCAAGGAGGTTTTGAGCAAGGGTATCATGCTCCAACCCTTCTTTGATCCTTTCTAGCAAAGGACTACTTGGCCTACTCAAGGCTGCTAATTCCGCCTTACGGCTCAGCGCATCAGTAACCACATTGGCCTTACCGGGCTTGTACTCTAACCTATAGTCAAACTCTGCCAAGAAATCTTGCCATCGAGCTTGCTTGGGACTCAACTTCTTTTGAGTCTGGAAGTAGCTTGTTGCCACGTTGTCCGTCATGATAACAAAATGAGAACCCAATAAATAGTGTCGCCACACCCTTAGGCAATGAATGATAGTTGTCATTTCTTTCTCTTGCACGGTGTAGCGGCGTTCAGTGTCATTCAGTTTGTGGCTCTCATAAGCTATCAGACGCCCTTCTTTCATCAATACTCCACCGATGGCAAAGTCTGAGGCATCTGTGTGCAGCTCGTATGTCTTGGAGGGGTCTGGAAGACAAAGCACCGGTTCTTCACTAACGGCTTTCTTTAAGTCTTCGAATGAGGCTTGGCATTCACTTGTCCATTCCCAAGCCTTGTTCTTTTTGAGCAGGTTAGTGAGTGGGGCTGCTCTCGCTGAGTAGGACTTGATAAACCTTCGGTAATAGTTTACCAGTCCAAGAAAAGATCTTAACTCGGGAACCTTGGCAGGAGGTTCCCATTCTTGGATGGCTTTCACCTTAGTTCCATCCATCATCAATTTCCCATCCTTTATCCTATGTCCCAAGAACATCACCTCATCTTGGGCAAAGGAACATTTCTCTTTCTTGACGTATAGCTCATTTTCCCTTAGGACCTCGAACACCTTCTTCAAATGCTCTAGATGTTCTTCCAAAGTCCGGCTATAAATCACAATGTCGTCAAGATATACTACCACGAACCGATCGAGGTAGGGATGGAAAATCTTGTTCATAAGAGTGCAGAAGGTGGCAGGTGCATTAGTAAGACCGAATGGCATGACAAGGAACTCATAGGCACCATACCTGGTTACACATGTAGTCTTGGGCTCATCCCCTTTGGCTATGCGTACCTGGTAATAGCCCGACCGCAAGTCCAACTTTGTAAAGTATCTTGCATTCCCTAATTGATCGAACAAATCAGCAATAAGAGGGATAGGATACTTGTTCTTGACTGTGATCTTATTTAGAGCCCGATAGTCAATGCACATTCATAGCGAGCCATCCTTCTTCCTTTGAAAGAGAACCGGGGCACCAAATGGGGCTTTAGAGGGCCTTATGAAGCCAGCATCCAGCAATTCATCGAGTTGCTTCCGCAATTCTGCCAACTCTGAGTTCGCCATTCGATATGGGCTCATTGCTGGTGGCCTGGTGCCGGGTTCCAACTCTATTTCATGGTCTACCTCCCTCCTTGGAGGTAACCGTTTGGGTAATGCTTCCGGCATTACATCCTTGAACTTGTTTAGGACAGCTTGCACTTCCGTCGGCAAGCTTGGCTTTGGTGACGCCTCTTCATCATCGTATTCCTTTAGGATGGCCAAATAACTCTCTTCATCCCTCTTCAACCCCTTCTTGAATTGAAGCGCCGAGAGAGCTTGGGTAGTAGGTCTAGTGGTCCTCTCCGTCGGTACCACACATGCCTTCACACCATCCATGATGCACATAGAGTTTGAACATGGCACCAAGAAAGCTCTTACCTGGTCCAGGAACTCCATGCCGAATACAACCGAGAAGTCGTCCATAGGCGCCACTGACAAGTCCACTTGGCCAGTCCATGCACCAAGACTTACCTTAACTCCACGAGCCACTCCATGCAATGGTAGTGCTGCTGAGTTAACTGCTTTGAGAGATCCCCCTCTATCGACAACCTTCAAGCCAAGTCGCTTTGCTTCCTCTACCGAAACAAAGTTGTGAGATGCACCTGTGTCGACCAAAGCCTTGGCGACCTTCCCGTTGATGGCTGCATCCACATACATTAAGCCTTTAGGGGTCTTCGGGGCACTCTGCAATGCACCAAGTAGGCGCAAAGAACCCATCTTTGCACCTTCGTCCGACTCGCCTCCATCCTGCTCATGAGTGGAAGCAACTAAGGCACTCAAGGCCTTCCTCTTCGGACATTCTCGTGCCCAATGCGGTCCGTCGCATATGAAGCACGTCACACGGGGCTTCGAGGCATTCCGATCCTCCTTCCCCTTGTCTCGTGGCTTGAATGAGGAGCTGTCTTTGTGGTTCTTAGGTCCCTGACCTTTACCATGGCTTCCCCCACTCTTTCCTCCAACAAACTTCTTATCTGTGGCTTTGGAGCTCTCTTTGTTTGTGGAGTAATCAATAAAGCTTTCCGCAGTCGCAATGGCCGAAGACAAGTCTTGGACACCACGTCGCTTGAGCTCAAGGTTAGCCCACGATTGAAGCCCATCCATGAACAAGAATAGGGCATCCTTGTCTGATGTGTTAGGAACTTCAAGCAGCAGGGTTGTGAATTCCTTCACATAGTCCCTTATACTACCTGTTTGCTTTAACCGTCGCAATCGTCCTCTAGTTTCCTCTTCAGCATTTACGGGAAAAAACTGCATTTTGAACTCCCTTTTGAAGTCATCAAAGGTATCAATTGTGCAAACCCCTCGTTGCACATCTCCATGTCTCCGTCTCCACCACAACATCGCAGTGTCGGATAGATACATGGCTGCAGTTCGGATCTTGCTGGCATGGTCCGTTATGCCAGTAGCCTCAAAGTATTGTTCCAGCCCCCATAGGAAGTTCTCAACTTCCCTGGCGTTCCTAATGCCATTGAAGGTCTTGGGCTTGGGAATATCCACCCTCTTAGCCTCAATGACGGTGGCTGTGCTAGTTCTCGCGGCCATAGCTCGCTTATATAGAGCTAGATCGCCACTCAAGTCCTCCACTCTAAGCAAAACATTAGCAAGTTCTCTTTGGACAAGATCCCTTACCTTGGCAAGTTCAGTTTTTAGCCCATCAATCTCTTGCCTTAGTCCATCGTCTAGCTCATTGAGGGACATCTTAACCGCTACATGGATCTCCACATCCTCGGCCTCCAAGCCATTGCAACGTTCCTCTAAGTTGTCCACTCGGTCGAACAGCTCCCCTAAGCTGTCCTGCGCACTCCCAACTCGTGCCTCCAAGCTAGAAAGCATGTCTTTTGACTTGGCTCGAGATTCCTTCGATGGTTTCCGAACTTCCTCACGTCCACGTTCCATAGGTGGAACATCAACGCTTGGTGTAGATGGAGCAACGTTCTTCATTATGCCAAGAGTAAGATTGCTTCAACCGAAAGCTCTGATACCAACTGTCACGACCTTAAATTTCAAATAGCGATCGTGCGGCACTTAGCACGGTCCGTTGCACTAAGCCTGCCTTTCAACCGAATGAAACTCCAAAGAGAATAGAAAGATAGTTTGCAAAGAATGCTTTGTATTGCTCTAGAGAGAGTTTATGTTACAATTTCCCAAGATTTCCCAAGTTGAATACAAATGAAGACCAATTGGTCTATTTATAGTGTGGCTTCCAAGCTTAAGAGTATGCCACCACTTTCTAGAGTCTTCCTAGTCTAGAATGTACAAGGGTGTTCTAGGTTTATGTACAATGTGCCACAAGGCTCTAGGACCTTCTAGCCAATTCTAGAGTCTTCTAGGTTTGTCTAATTCCTTCATGCACGTTCCGGGATGTTCTGCAAGCTTCCAGCGGCTTCTACATCCTTCCCGAACCATCTAACACGTTCTAGAATATTCCAGCCCATTCTAGCACTCTCCAGCGTGCTCTAGAACATTCTAGGGTCTTCAAGCTTGAGTTGAGTCCGTCCAACTCTAGCCCTTTCTAGACATCTTTAGGCCACTCTAGAACCTTCTCATGTAGAAAAGTCTAGGTCCTTTAGGCAAGCACCATTTGTTTTGGATTTCGCGGGGCATTCTGAGCGGGACGTGACACTATGGTCTCTTCTACCGAAGATTTTTAAAGGTATGATCAGTAATATTTAGTATTATCAGTAATGAAAGATGAATTCTTGTAAACTAAATTAAGTTGGGAGATCCAAGTGAACATTTTTGCAATACAAGTTTTACAATGAATATTACACAGAGTAGCTTGCTTGTGTATTTTCTATTATTTGATTTTAATTGACAGCCTCCTCCAAAGATGAAATAGGGAGGAAGATTCCAGAAGCAGATGATTTTTCATCTCCTTCTTACATTCCATGCATAGCGTAGCCGGGACACAGTGCAATGTCTAGAAAGGCTTATATGGAACTGGTACGTCCTCTGTTCTTTCTATTTGAAGAAAGAAGGGATGAGCCAAAGTATGATTTGTAACATAGCAACTGATTGAGAGAAGATCATAGACGCAGTTAACTGACTGCCATAGAAAACTTCTCATTTAGGTAATTGAGCATTTGGGAAGGGATTTTACCTATAACCGAAAATGTATTCATTTAAATAGTTGAAAAATGATATTGATATGTTTTATGGATTGTTTTTCTTGTACATGGTGCTCTTATTTATTTATTTATTTATGTGTCACTAATAAATTTTAACACATTAGTTTATACTACTTTTTCAGCAATATTTTTACTTTTTTAGCCATTCCTATTCACGTGTATGCTGATTATCTGAAGTTAAAATATCAAGTGCCACTTCTAGTGTATACTAGCAAATTATGCACGTCCAGAGCACGTGAATAATTTTTCAAAAAAATTAGAATTAATATTTTAAAATTAAAGAAATAATATTATATATTTAATTTTATGGTAAATGGAGGACAATTAAAAAAGTTACAATTTTGTACCAAATAAATAATTTTAGTATGTATATTTCAAAAGTTCCATTTTTTGCATTTGAGTTTAGGTAATTTTCAGCAATATGTTACTTTTCCCTTGTTCATTATACTACAACATATTCATATGTATTTTTTTTAATGTATATGCACTAATGATTTGCTTTCTGTTTTATAGGATTCACAAGCATTTGCTCTTTTGCTTTGAAGAGAATAGTGATTCTACAATATATTATGATTATATCATTTTATTTACCTCTTGTTTTTTTCTTAAAAATCAAATTCACAAATACTAATATAAATTTTTTTGTTAATTAGTAATAAAAAATTCATATTGAGAAAATAGTTTTGTTTTTGTTTTTTTAATTGTATTAATAGATTAGGATGATTGATAGTCCAAGAGGTACACAAGACCTACAAACGTAATAAGTTATAGAAATAATTATTTATTAATAATGAGTAATTGACGTATATATTATCGATTAATTATATTAAAATTATTTTTGAATTTACATATATATTACTACACATTTGAAGAATATACTTAGATTACCTAATCTTGTATATATATAATTAGTTTAGATTACTACTTAATCCATACTAAATTAGTAATAAACAATTTTAGATTGTATTGAATTTTTTTACAGTATTTTAATGTTAATAGCATTCAAAGATGCAAAAGTTCAAATTGGATAATTGTAGTAATATATATATATATATATATATATATATATATATATATATATGATTACAAATTTCTTTATTTTGGGTGCAACTTTTGTTTTATTTACTCTTTAATGAAGTATTGTTACAATTTTATTAATGTGTAAGGTGTTAGAAGATTTGTGTTAGTTAGTTCTTTATATTATAAAAAATATTATTTATTCTATAACATTTTGTAAAAGATATGAAAGAAGGATAAATTTTATTATTTATTTAATATTTTAATAATTTTTGATAAAAATTTAATTATTTACTCAATAATTTAATAGTTTTATAATAAAAATTTAACATTTAATTAATATTTTAATAATTTTTATGTTAAATTATCATAATAAAATGTTATTTTTATCCTTTCTTTGTTACTAATAAAATATAAAATATCGAGAAAATAATATTATTTTATTTATAAGGTTAATAAAAATTAGTTTGTCATTCTTTGGCTTTTTTTTAACGTGAAGTATCAAATGATATTATTAGTTTAATATAAGGGTCACGTGCCTTATTTTTTTTTCTTTATTAAAAGTGTTTTACATTCTTTGTGATTAGTTTATGTATTATAAATTTGAAGTAATAATTTTTTTAGGTTAAAAGTGATATTATGTTATTTTGTTGCTATTTAGTACAAGTAATCATTGATCTATTAGCAAATAAAAAATAACTATTGGTATCTATCACTACCTCCTACGTTGTACTTTATTAATTTTTTAAGAAAATCCATAATGAACCTCTTTATTAACTCATGCTATATTGATCTAATATTAGATTATAGCTAAAAATATTATGAAGCCTCTTTGTGTCGCTTGATCCATTCAATAAAGTGGTGTTATTTGTTTTTTTAATTATGAAAAAAATATATATTTTAATTATTTTTTATTAAATTTTTTTATTTTTTATCAAGTGATTAAACGTAAATACGAATATTTATAAATCGTATAGTAACAATTAATATGAAAAAATTTACAAAAAAATTAATTTAATATTTATTAATTTTTATTAAAAAAATATATTTAAATAAATTTTTATTTGAATTTTATTATTCTTGATTTTAATATTTTTGTTATTAAATTTATATTTTAATCATATTTTAATAACTTGATAAAAAAATAATATTTTAATAAAAATATTAAAATAATATAATATTTTTTAATTAATCTATTTTTTCATAAATAAAAAATTATTTAATTTCATTTATAATTTAATGAATTAATTGATACGAATAACTTAATCTTAATCTAAAACTTAAACCTCATCCTAAGTTATATATTCATAAATTTCTAGAAATTTGTACACAATTTGTTTTTTCTTCTTTACATTGCCCCGTTAACAAGCATAATAACAAAAAGATATATGTGAAACTCAGAGAAACGATCAAGTAAAAAATATCTATAATATTGATACTAAAATTTATTAAATAAGTATACAAGTGATATACAAGAATTAATATCAAAATTCACATTTACAAGGATGGCCATGGCTCCATTCTCTTTACAAAATTATTAACAATACGATCCATAAGTATTAAATTGTATATATGTATTATAGAGATAAAAAAATAAAAAAAAACATATGACTCCTCCAAAATTTAGTAGATTCTCATTTATTTTAATTTTATGTGAGTTCATATTTACACCTGTCAGAGTTTATACTCATTTCAAAATTCTGAACCTACAAAATCAAATAACTAAAATCAAATAACAACAATCACAACATATTAGCTTTCAATTAAAAAAAGAAAAAGAAAAAATGCATCTTCTCTTCAACATCTTTACAAAGACATTATACTCAAACTTCCTATATGATACATCACAACTCATAGCTATGTAATTAATTTTCATTGAACCTTTCCATATCCATGCAATTAAATTTCTTGTTACCTTGGTTGAGTAGGTATTGAAAATTTTTCGCAAAGAACTAATGAAATGCAAACTAAGAAATCACATCTTAATATAATTTTTTCAAACAAGATATAATAATCAATTAAACAATAAATTTATACAACTATTAATTACCTTAACAGATTGATAAATTTTTAAAAGAAGAAACTTAACTCGAAATTGAAAATTGAAAATTTATGACTTTTTTTCTCATATATTTTTTTCATTTGTTGTGCCATTTGAAGTGAGGCCTCACATCTTTATATAGATATAGATGGAGCTCACAACCGAAAAATACCAAAAGGAATAAAATGAATAGAAACCTTTAAAGTTAAATGGATTAACAAAAGTAGGAAATATTAAATTTTAATAAAAAAAATCGTTTCTATGGCAAAAGAATTAAAAGGAATTAAAATCTTTAAAGTTAAAATGGATTAGAGATATACAAAATCGTGGAAAGATTAAACTCAATTACGTTTCTCTCATTTGAGAGGGACTAACGAACAATTTTATTTTTAATAACATATTAATTTTCATTCAATAAACCCAACAAATAATTCTACGATTTTTTTAAATATGAATATAATCCTTATTAATTGTAATTTATAAGAATTTGTTAAAATAAACATGATTATATTAAATAATTCATAAAATCCAACAAATCATTTAGCATTATATAATGTTTTTAATGATATAATTCTAAAATATGATAAAATTTATATTTTTAATTTCAAATTTTACTATTTATAAGGCATAAGATGTTGGACTTACTACTCTTAAATTTGAAGGTGGGATTATAACGATCGACTAAACGATGGGAGGATAAATCTTTTAAAGGGTGCTTATTTACCAACTTATTTTACTGGACTTGCTTGGCTTTCTCTTAACTTCCCTTCACTTATCTCATATACTTAGACCAAGAGGAATCGAGTTCGGGTGGATAAATCCACTAGCACTGACTTACTTTAATGGTTATTCAAGCTCATTTATACTTTTACTAATATTGCTTGAGTAGGCTCTCTCTCCCAAGTTTGTTGAAAAATAACAAGAGTAAGCTTTTTTTAGAGTTAAGAAAGGATGCACGCTTTGAAACCTTTTTTTCAACTGAAAACAAAAAGAAAGAACACCATCTTTCAACGGAAGAAAAGAACACCAAAACGATTTATCTACCCCTTTCTAAAAAAAGAGCTTATACTATCAAATAAAATCGAAAAAAAATTGGCTAGTCTCCTCCCATATCCCATTTCTAAAAAACATGCTCGGATACTTCCACGCCCATCATCAATCATACATCAAAAGCCATTGAATGCCTAATCCTAGTCCTTTCTCCTAGCAAAGGGAGGTGGTTTACGAAGAATTAAGGGAGTTTAAGGAAAGAGCATCATTGGCCAAGTAAATCAATATTCCAGCATCTCTTCTACTATAGCCCAACTCGTTTGACTTTGACTTATAATAGACCCAATGATTATATATTAGACTATACCAATATATGCAAATGATTGACATAGTTACTGATGGGAAGAGACATGAGTTGCAGTTCCAGAGTCTATAGACCGAGAGCTAGGTGTTGACCGCGCAAAAAAATAAGTTGTTTTAGTAGCACACTGTGGTCTGATCAATATGCCAACAAAGAATAGTGATTATGCTGTTTGGGCAAATGAATATTTTGATGAGCAGAACTAGAGCTTCAATGGGGTTATATGAAGTAAGAGGTGGGATTATATGAAGTAAGAGATATTAGTGAAGGGGAATAAGCTAAGCTAGTGGTCTCTTTGATTTGACTTCCAATATACCTCAACTTCATTCCTCACTTTTGTTCAATTATAAATAAATAACCACTTTAATGAAGATTTGTAGGATCATTCAAGTAAATATAGATTAAGGTTCATCGTTTTTGTTTAATTATAAATAAATAACCACTTTAATAGAGATTTATAGGATCATTCAAGTAAATATAGATTAAGATAAGAAAAACATAAGTTTATAATATTGTTATACTTAATTCCAAACCAATTAATACAAGAATTATAAATAAAGGACAAAGATCTCCTATAAAATACAAAATTTCATTCATATATAATATAGTCAAAACAATTTCTTTTAAAAAATTTTGTGTGTAACTATAGTGTAATTAAAATGAAAATAAATTAGTAGAAATAGATATTTATCAAAAATAAATGTGACTAACAGTTGGGAACTTGAATTAAAGAGTAAGGTTTTTAAATTTGGTTCATATTAATAGGAGAAATAACTCTTAATATTTTAACATTTCAAATTTTTAAATATTGAATTGTTTGTATATAATATTATTAAGTTTAGAACCTTAATAATAAATCATAAGTTTTAAGAAAAAATTAAAAGTTTCAAAATCATAAAGTTAGTTAAAGTGATAGTTTTAAATTTGATTGTTGAAATGTATTTTAATTTTTAAATATATTAGTAAACTAATGAGTATTAAATTGTGTATTTATATGTGTAACTTAAGTTTTAAAATTATTGGGACTATTCAAATCACAATATTAAGTTAAAAAAATTAATAATAAATCACAATCGTTTAAGGCCAAATTAAAAGCTTAAAATCATTAATATTAAAAGCATAAGTTTCTAAACTTTAAAATGTTATTTAAAAACATTAATGGATTTTTAAATAATATTTTAGGAAAGATAATTTTATTAACTGGGCTGCATTATGAGTTACAAGCATTGGATGAAACCAATCTGGCACGTCTTCAATCCAAATTACAAATTTGAATAATTAATACCAAACTTAGCTAAAATGTGAGCAACATTATTGACCTTTTTAGAATCATTAAGACACGAGAAAAAAATAACATTGCGTACTTAAAATCTGATTTGAATCCACTAGATGGCCTTCAGTCAAAAGTGAGGTATTTCTATTGTTTACCATGTGTACAATTTGTAGGCAGTCTGACTCGATGATTACGTTACGAAAACTGATGTCTTAATATAATTTCACTATTATAATATATACATATAATTTCACATATTTAATCTCGTTTTTATAAAAATCGAGACCATAGGATTTTGGCTTCGGTTATTTAAAAATCGAAGCCATAGACATACTCTATAACTTCAATTATTTAAAAACCGAGGTTATAAACATATCCTATGACCTCAGTTATTTAAAAACCAAGATTATAGACATATCCTATGATATTAGTTATTTAAAATACGAGATCATAGATATATCCTATTATTTTTCTCTCTTTTATACATAACATTAAATTTTTCCTTTTTTTCTCTTTTTTTTCATTTTTCCTCTCTTTATTTCCATTTTCCCTCTCTCTCATTTTTCATTTTTCTTCCTTCTTTTCATTTTAATTCCCTCTCTTTCTCTTTTTTTTCCCATGCTAGCTGATCGATTCCATATACATGCTTTATTTCTTTTTTACTATGGCCAGAAAGAAAGCTCTGGATATATTTCTTCGCTAATGGCATCACTTTTTTTGTTAGTGGTTGTGGCATTGGAGTTAGGGGTTGCGCTAAAATGGGATGACAAACTTTGCGCACGTTGGTGGACTTTGCTAGTGTTGGTTGCACGCTGGTGGACTTGGTCCTTTTTCCCTTTCCTTTTCCCCGACACTAGCTAGGCGATTTGCATCTTCTCCCTTTTCCCCTCCCTGTTGCTCACCTCCCCTCGTCGACTGCTCACTTGGGTAGCTAGTTTCTTAGCTTAGACTATATTCATATTTGGGTTTGTCACTCTTCTCAATTTTCAATTTAGAGTTTGTCACTCTTCCCTTCTCTTTCTTCCAAATACATACTAAGTGAAGGGTTTTTGTTTTATTGGTAGATGCTTCTCGTCTCAATTTGTATTAATTGAGGAAATGATTTTGTTGAACAAACTCTAGAAATGTGTTGATGAAGTTAGAGTAAGGGTTTCAAGGCAAGAATACTTTCATTTTTGAATTTATTGATGTTGATGATGGTTATTCTGTTCCAATCGAAGTCCTTGTATCTTTAATAGAGCTCTGGTGGCGCTAAAGAAATTTTTGGCTGGAATGATGACTAGGTAGGTTGATTTTAGCTTTTGTCCATTTTGGATTCATATGATTGGCTTGTCTCATGCAAAAAACAGTTCTAGTAGCAGAATGACTAACTGTGTCCCAAGTAAAGACAGTTCGCTTTTGGGGTTCTATTTTGAGGACAACCATCTCCTCTTGGTTTATGATTTTCTACCCAGGGGAAGCCTTGAAGAGAATCTTCATGGAATGTAGCTTAACATATATGCGATTTAATGGTATAAGCTCTCAACTAAGGAGAGGGCAAAGAAAAATTGATATTGAAGAGTAATACTTGTGCATTTGAATAAATGGTATAAGCTTTGCCTTTATAGTTGTGTGGCTTTTCACAATTTTCCTATACTTTCTTAAGCATTTATGGATTGCCTGTTGTGGTTGTATAATTTTGTTTTATAAATTAGATTCCCAATAATGTTATATGGTTCAATTTTGCTTCTATAATACACTAGTCTTTCTCTTATTTTGTTTCTGGCATAATTACAGATCCATTTATGGGATTTTAGATGGAGTTACACTTCAAAAGAAACTGTAAAGAGGATCTGAGCCCAAATATTGTCCTATGGCATCATATATGGTGATTATGTCAACATAATCTTCCCTACTAGTATATAATACATTCTGCTTAATAGTCATAGCATAAGCATGTAAAAATACAATTTTTTTGGTATAAAAGTATTAGCAAAGCTGTGGAATTGAAATATATGAGATATTTTACAACTTTAAAAGATCACATACATTTCGTTGATATTTCTGTAGAGGTTAATGAATAGTTGGTCTGAACAATGTTATGGAAAGCATACCTTTTCTTTCTATATATTATTGTTAATAAAATTCAATATTGCATAAGTCCAACTTTACCTGTGCTATATTATTGTGTAGCATTGTTATTGTCGGTTGATGAAATGGTGAGCAAATATAATTGTCATTTGCTACTTTGCTTTATGAAATTGTTTTTGACATCCTTAGGTTTTTGAAATCCTAGGTGTTGGTGCTGGTGCTGGTGTCGGTGCCTGATGTCGGTGTAGATGCGGGTGTTGATGCCAGGTATGGGTGCAGGTGCTGAGGCAAGATTATTTTTACCTTTTCTTTTTCTTGTAACTTCTCTTTCAACGTACATATTTTGAAGATTTTAGAGATGCTTATTATGTCAATTTGACAATGGGAATAATAATTTTAGAAATATAGGCAAATGATGTCTTATGGTATTCCATCATTTTCACTTCAGTTTGAGAGAGAGAAGCAAATTTGAGAATAAACTTCATGTTTAATTTATGGATTGCAGATTGGTAACATTTAAATGCAAAATGTAGAAAACTAAATTATAATTTGGTTTACATGAATTTTGAATAGATATTTGATATGTGTATCAATTAGTCTAACATATTCTGCAATTACTTTGGCGCAAGATTCACATATATGATTGGAAAAGTGTCTTCCCTATTTCTTTATTCTTTCTTGATTCAATGGCTTCTTGTTTCTTGATTTCTTTTAACATGTTTTGTTTATAGGTTGAGGATGGTGAAATATCTCTACAACAACATTCATGTATCCTTCTAGTTTATTAAATTTAGTAGCATAGCTTGTTTGTTATGCTATGCTAGATTGTGTTTTGAGTCTATTGTAAATAGTTTTTATGGTTCATTCTTATTTTATCTACTGTTATTTCTATTGTACATTGTGTTTATGGTTCATACTTATTTTATCTTCTGTTATTTCTTTTTCATGGTAGGTATCAGGCATTAGGTGCACTAACACACCAGGCTCACCAGCCTAGCAGGCGTACCAGCACACCAACGCAGTAGATACACCAGCACACTAGTGTACCAGTGCAGCATACGCACCAACACACCAGCGCAGTAGGCGCACCAGTGCAGCAGGCACACCAGGCACCAGGCCCACTATGTTTTGAGTTTCAAAATAGATAAAAATAAATACTATGCTCAAGTTATTTCTATTGTACATTGTGTTTATTAATTTTTAGTATATAATAAACTCTCGAATGTAATTATACTTTTAATTTTAATATAATATGATTTTTAATATTATAATTTATATTGATTTTTAATATTGTAATTAATAATTATATTTTTTTAATTTATGCATACCCTATGGCCACGGTTATTAGAAAATCGAGGCCATAGGATGTACCTATGATCTCTCTCACTTAAGCCTCTATGGTCACAGTTAAAAACTGAGACCATAGGTATAAATTATAGTAGTGTTTCAACTCGTACCACATTGTCCAAAGTTAAATGGCCCACGATGTCATCATCACTCTTACTTGGTTTGCCACATGGTTTGCCACAACTCCCACTACCTCCCCAATGTTGTTTCAAACCATACAACCCACTCTAAATAAGCCCAACTTAGCATTCACCACCGTGTTTACATTGACTTTATACCATTCCTCATGTAGTGGCCACCATCAAACTTGATCAGTATCAGCATGTGGCTGATTAGGAATGTAGTCATATGCATGAAAGCTTTCCATTTGTTGTACAACCCAATGCATAATCTGATTCCCATTCCACCTCTCCTTTTATATAACTGTTGAACTGTGAGCCTATCACACCCAATAAGCTATCGAGTAAAAAAATTTCACTTTATCCACAGGTCACTCCCTTAATGTTAACCACATTACTTCCACATTCATTATTTTATAGGTCTTATGATTTTCAGCCAATGTAGAGTGTTCCATACCTCAATTGCCATTGGGCACAACCACAAAGCATGTTTGATGGTCTCAAAATACCTCAATTGATATATGTTGACAAAAAAGCATAGAGTTACATGGGATTGCACCTTTTAGCATCTGTCAAAACAAAATTATTGATTTTTTTCCATTAGTTTTAAATCCCAAAATCTCTTCCACGACCCATGCATAATGTCCATCGATGACCTAGACATCCCCTCCATTAAAATGAGGAATATTTTGAGATTTTCATTACTTGAAGTCAAAATGGCTTTTTCTATATTAGATAAATGATTTATAAGCATTTAAAAGAAGAACCTAACTCTAAATTAAAAATACAAAAAACAATCGGATTGTTTTTACTTTGAGTTTTTTTCTTTTTTACTGTTATTTAAAGTTAGGTTTCACATCTCTATATATATAGATGGAGCTCACACCAAAAAAAAAGGCCAAAAGGATTAAAAGGAATAAAATTAAAGTCTTCAAAGTTAAAATGGATTAAAGATATAAATAGGTTTTGTAGGAAATATTAAATTAAATTAATTAAAGAAACAATACTCTTTCCATGTAAAGGGATTAAAAGGAATCAAAACCTTCATAGATAAAATGGATTAAAGATACGAAATGGTTATCTAGGAATTATTAAATTAAATCAATTAAAGAAACAAAACGGTTTCTCTTATTTGAGAAACACTTACGATCAATTTTTATTTTTATTTTAATGACATCGATTTTCATTCAAAAAACCAACAAATAATTCTACTATTTTTTTATTAATTGTAAATTATAGGAATTTATTAAAATAAACATGATTATATTAATTGATTCATAAAATCCAATAAATCATTTAGCATTATGTAATATTTTTAATGTTATAATTCTAAAATATGATAGTATCAAAAAATTTGTAGTTTTAATTTTAGATGTTATTCAACACTCTTTTTTTATTTTTTTTATGTGACTATTGTGCAATGAAAATGAAAATAAATTAGCAAAAATAGAAGTAACTAACTGATGGGAACTTTAATTAAAGAATAAGGACCCTAAATTTGGTTACGTCAGTTTGTTTATATTTTGTGTCTGTATGTTGATTTTTTGTGTACAAAACACGAAGTCTATTTATTTTACTCAGTGTTTTGTCTTTTTCTGTGTAAGGTTGGTTACTACGGATCAGTAATGCACACACATACATAGTTAGAAACAATGTGATTGAAAACATTTTTTCACACACCACGGAATTGGTTGTTTAGTATGCATGCTAGGCTAGGCCATGAGTGGTAGGTTTTGGCTTTATTTGTGTGTAAGTATTTATGAAAATAACTCGGTAATTTTTGGAATAAAAATTGTGATTTTTGGCACCACAATAGGGTCCACAACAAGGGCCTTGCCACACCCTTCGATAGACCCCGAGTGAGATGGTCTGTGAGGACCCTCAATGAGGTGCAATTTTTGCCTATAAATTGACCCTCTAGTGCTTATATTCTTCACATCTCAGAATTATTTCCTTCTCTTCTTGCTAGACCACTACACTTATCTTCTATTTCTTATCAAAAGTGGCCCCAAAATGTACTAAGAAAGCTAAGAAGTCAAAGTAGTTTAAGCCTGTAGGCCCCTCTAATAGTGCGCCCATTCTGTGTGAGATAGCATAACACACAATTGCATTTTTTTTCTTTTCATATAATCTAAAGGTGAAAGGGTAAAGATAATATTTATTAGTTAGGCATTAAATGTGGCTTAAAGATATGAATGGTTCTTTTTTAAGCTGAAAGGGGTGACTAAAGATATTAACAATGGTTAGATTGAAAGACTCAATCGATACAAATAAGACCTAAATCATTTCTCTTGCTAAATACTATTTAGGTTTCCGCCTCAAGGGATGATCAAATAGATTCTAAAACTTGGTAGATCTCATCAACTCATACGACGCACTACAAATTTTCTCTCAATAAGAACAACAAAATCAATCATGAACATATGCATAAAAATTTGAATCAATCCAATCAAAACTAACAAGTATATCAAATGATTAAAGTAAATATCTTAACAAATATGTTACATTCCTTATCCTAGTCATGACAACCAATTTTTATCATTGAGTTCATATGTTTCATATCAAGCATGCATGCATTTAGTTTCCATATATTTATCAATTTTTACCCAAATAATAATTAAAAACATCTTAACAATTAAAACAAATTCCCTAAAAAAATATTTAAAATGCATAGTAAATAATAAAGTAGAGATTGAAGTTCTCTTCCCCAAACTTAAATTACACATTGTTCCCAATGTGCACATATAAATATGAAAAGAAAAGAAAACTCCCTTAATCATGGCATACCACATCTTTCGCTAAAATCCACATCTTTTGCTGAAATGCTCATTCTTGTTGTGCCATTGCTCTCCACATTTATTCACCTACAAAACAAAAACAATGAAAATATAAGTAAAATAACATTGGGTTTCCTCTTAACCAGCGTCACGTTTAACGTCCTTGACTAGATGGTCATATCAAATCCTACAACACATAACTTTGTGTCCATTTACTTTTAAGTTTGCATGGAAAAAGTTTGAGTCTTGACTTGTTCAATAATACTTTATGTCCTGGCTTGCAAACACGGTGCTCCATTCTTTTCTCATGTCATATTTTTGTTTTTTTTTTGAACTTTTTGGCATTCTTATAAGCATTCCACCGTATCCTCCAAAAAGTTCACACAATCTATAATATCAACCTTCGATGCCATACTTTCAAAGTTATAATAGGTTGAGTTGTTTTTTGGTGAGTTTATCTCCTATTTCATAGCATCATATGTAACCGTCTTAAGTGTGGGCAACTCAATAAATTATTTTATGCTATTCCCATAATCAATAACATTCATCCTTAAGCATTCAATAGCACTATCAATGTCAGAGGGTTTAGATGCTTTAAAAAATTTAAACATTACTTGTTCATATTGCACTCTAATTGTAAGTTCACCTTTTTCATACATCAATGAGTGTGCTTCTGGTTGCTAAGAATGGATGACCAAGTATGATAGGAATGTCACGGTTTTCTTCCATGTCTAGCACAATGAAGTCTATCGGAAAGATGAATTTGTATACTTTTACTAGCAAATATTCTACCATATCCCGAGGTCTCTTAATTGATCTATCTGCCATTTGTAATGTTACTAAAGTGGGTTTGGCTTTACCAACCCCCAATCTCTTGAAGACCAATAATGGCATAAGGTTAATGTTAGAACCCAAGTCACATAATGCTTTCTCAAAGTGGATGTTACCAATTGTATAAGGAATGTCAAAACTACTTGGATCTTTCAACTTTTGGGGTATTTTTCTAGCAAGGATGGCACTACAACCTTCAATTAAGGTTATTATTTCATTATCTCCAAGTCTCCTTTTCTTAAACAAGATGTTCTTTAGAAATTTCGCATAAGAAGGAATTTGTTCAAGTGCATCTGCAAATGATATGTTTATGTGCAGCTTCTTGAAGACTTCCAGAAATTTTGAAAACTACATATCCGACTTTTGATTTTGTAGTCTTTGAGGGAAAGAAATAGTGGGTTTTTAGAGGTTGATCTTTCTTGACTGAATTATTTCCTTTCCATTACTCACTTTATCCACTAATTTTTCCTTTTCCTTTTTAGTTTATGGTTCCCCTTTATCCTTTTTAGTCTCATAATCCTCCTTATCCTTTTGAGTCTCATCTTCCTGCTCTAAAGTTTTACTACTCCTCAAGGCTAATGATTTAAAATGGTCTTCACCTTCTCTTATTGGGTTTACAATTTTGTCACTTTGAAGGTTATCTTGAGGCATTTGGCTTATAACCTGAGCAAGTTGTCCCATTTGATTATCCAAATTTTGAATTGAAGCCTATTGAGTTGACACTTTTGTATTAAATGATTGGATGAAGTTTTTCAACATTCCCATTAAGGGATTTGTATTGTCTTCAATAGGTGGCTTCTTTCTTGGGCTTATAATTGTTGTCGTTGTTCGAAACTAGGTGGTGGAAATGATTGATAGTTGAATTGATTATTACCCTGATTGTTGTTATTCCAAGAGAAATTTAGATGTTGTCTTCATCCTGGGTTATATGTGTTTAGTATGAATTATTGTTTTGATTCACATTACCCATATAAAAGATCAATTCAGGAGTATGTGGACAATTATCAAACAAATGGGATTCATCACAAAACACACAAGATACCATTGAATCTTGGACCTGGTTTATACTCACTAGCGAGTTTTGAACCATCAAAAGATTTACCAAAGAGGACACTTGAGTTGTGAGTGCCATGATATCATTTACCTCATGCATTCTACCTACTCTTCTTGTGACTATCATTTCGTTCATTGATCATGAATAATTATTGCTAGCCATTTTCTAATCTATGCTTCTAATAGCACTAAAGGATGTGTCTAAATTAAAAATAAATAAATAAATAAGTCACTAAAAGAAAATAAGTAAATTAAAATTAAAATTAAAGATAAAGAAAAAAAATTAAGAAAAAAATAAAAAATTTATTAATTTTTAATATTTATAGTCCTCGACAACGGTGCCAAAACTTGATCACTATACACGAAGTGTGTGCAATGAATACACAAGTATACATATCGTAACAAGTAATATAATAATAATAAAATATCGTTCTCATGGAGATTATTTAATTAGAAACTAATTTTTAAAACTAAAAAAATAAAAATTAATTTTTTTATGTTTTTATATTTTAAGGAAGCAAATTTAAATAATTAAAATTAAATACCAATAATTAATTATATCAAATTTGGTAACTAAAAAGA
The DNA here is from genome assembly GCA_030763125.1 of Hippophae gyantsensis. NCBI lineage: Eukaryota > Viridiplantae > Streptophyta > Magnoliopsida > Rosales > Elaeagnaceae > Hippophae > Hippophae gyantsensis. Next base: position 1,160,832 of record CM061033.1, on the reverse strand, counting down.
TATATGAGAAAATATCTAGGAATACTTAATCCCCTAATTTTCTAAACCAGCGAATTGCTAAATTCCCTCAAATATAATTATCAATTAATTACATGATCAATTGAATCTAACCTAGCATCTATTCCCACTACTACAAAATTGGGCATTAAAGTCGATATGTAAAGTCGAATTTTGGAGAAAATCGACTTATAATGAATTTAAAGTCGATTCGGTGAAAAAACGACGCTACACACGTGGATAGCGTCAGTTGACACATAGGACCAACACTACATCCTACGTGTAGCATCGACGTAGCATCGGTTCGACATGTTAACCGATGCTATACGTAGCATTAGTTCAATGCGTGAACTAACTTTAATTTTTAAGTCTTACAATTTAAAGTAGGTTTTTAACCGACTTTAATGCTCGGTTTTGTAGTAGTGTCCTCTCTCAAGTAAACTACACACCATATAGTAATTAATTTAATCACAATCTCATGCCAATTAAATTGCATACTACCCATTAAGTTCATCAATTATGGATCACATATATAAGAATCATACATCTCTGCCTAGAAACTATACATGTTATTTAATCAAGACAAACAATTAAATAATTCTCTCAAATCTATTTAATTGTCTTTATAGATAAATTGTTGGTCAAACAATTAATAACATACAAATCAGATTAAATAATATAATTAAATTAAAATTATAATTGGGGTAAAATATTAAATCATCACATGGTAAAAATTGGGTTCATAAGATCCCTAAATTAATAAATTAAATACACATAATTGTATTCATAAAACTCATATTTTTCATAAAGAAAGATATAAAATTGATAAAAAAAAAGTAGAATAAGAAATACAATCAATCTCTTGAATTGTAGTATTAATCTCCTCTTGAATCTCCACCAAAATTGTGTCGTTTCTAGAATTTTTTCTATTTTTCTCCCCTTTTAACTCAAAAAAATGAGCAAAATTATGTTAATGGAGACTGCTTAGGGTTTATGGAAACAGTTTTAGCCAATCACTACATACCATGTGGTAGGGGAAATTTACAGGGAGAATAAGGGAGCGATGCGTGGTAGGGGAGACCGATCAGAGTCAACACTTGCTGAGTCATCAACACATGGCACGATGTGATTTGCAAAAACAACATAGTGACACGTGGCATGGCGCGTTGACCAAATTCTGAACTCGGATTGAACGTCATGCTAACATGTGGCACGTATTTCGTCTTCTCACACGTGGCATAACATGATTTGTTCTCCGTGCTTACGTGGAATTTGGTGGCTTGCCCGGTCTGCTCCTCTTTCTGTGTGGCATGCCACATGGTTGCTCTTGATTGGTCATGCGTTTAAAATTCATAAAAATTCCAAAACAATCCCAAAAAATTCCAAAAATTATATTTTCCCCCTTTTTTACTAAAATTTTTATATTTTAATATTTTTGGCCATAAAAATACTATTTATTAAATAAAACAAGTAAATATTAAGTAAAAAAGTACGCTAATGACTCTGCTTCCATAAAGTCATGAGTGGATATCCATGAATTTCCGTACTATTGAGGAAAGATTTGCATACTTTTCCTGGATTTCTCTTTATTTTCTTAATTATTCTTATAATAATGAGTTTTTTAGGAAGTTCTATGCTACCCTACATCATATTGTCTCTAATGGCTTCTCTACCACTTTTATTCTTAGAGATGTAGAGTCACTTTTTCTAGAGATGATATTATTAGTATATTATCTTTTCCTGATGTTAAGTTCCCTTCTTTTTGTATCATTTCACTTGAATTTGAAAATATTTCTTCTATTTATCTTTCAAATGAATTTAATCTTGTGAATGATCGCAGCATGGTTGAGATGGTAATCTAGTTAGTCGATCTTACACCCTCGTATCAAGATATCACTCTTGTTGTAAACTTTGTTGCCCCAAGTCATTTTCTTAATAATTTTATGAGTGTTTTCATTCATTGCCATTCTCATCATCATATTGTTCCTCCATATAGATGAGTCTTTCTTTACCTGATTCTAAAAGGTGAAACTATAGATCTAGCTGGAGTGATCTATAGGAACATCGCCTTTTGTATCATTGCTCCTCCCAACTCTACTCTCTACTATCCCTCTTTGATTATCAAGTGGGGTTCTATTATCTTTTGTAAAATTCTTGTCCTAGTAGAGCTATTCTTTCACTCTCACTATACCCTTCTAGTTGTGCCTCTCAACATTCATCTGCTACCCCTTCTTCTTCTTCTTCTTCTTCTTTTATAAATGAAACTCAGTCCACATGTTGTGGATCCACTCCTATTTCTTCTACTCCTTTTACATGTGTTCCTCTCAATGAAGAGTTTGTTGGTCTTATGACTAGTCTTCTTTAAGAGATTCGTCTATTAAATTGGAATGTCGTGGATATGCAAAAATTCCAGGCTTGTGCTTAGGTATGGTGACTTCTTATCACGCTTTTGTACCACCTCTTGTTCATGGCTATACCTTATCTTCTACCTTAGTCAAACCTCTACCTACAAGTTCTAGAGGCCCTCTTTATCACTCTAGTGTTGCTTCCCTAGGCTCTTTGGCCTCCTTATTTCAAATGTTTGGTGAAGATGAACCTAATGTTACTTTTGGAACTGACTATTCCTTTGGCCAATTTTATACTATTGCTCTTTATCCATAAACTACTACACCACCCTTTGCCCTTACTAATGTTATCCAGTCTTCTCTCAGTGGTGTCCATAGGAATGATGATGTAGAAAAGGGAGATGAAGAGAGCTAAACTCATTTTTTATGTTATTTTGTTTGTTTCATTTCAACACTTTTAATTTTTTTGTAAAATATTATTTACTTAATAAGAATGAGTAAGTTATGCTCCTTGTTCTCTATTTATGATATGTGAAATATGTTTGTTTTCTTTAATATTATTTGTCTTATTGTATGATTGATAGGATTTATGCATATTTGTATACCTTCTCTCCCTCATATAGGAGTGTTTCTTTGGCTTTCTATGTCAAAAGGGAGATAAGTTTGTGTGCATAACTATGTATTTGTTGTCATGCAAAGGATTGCACTACATCTTGTCACCTAACTTGCATACACTTAGGAGGAGTGTTGTATAAAGTCAAGAAGAGTTGTGTACATTGCATGTGTTTTTGCTACATGTATGAATGTGTTTTTCCTATATTTGTAACTTGTGTATGGGTAATATAATAGTATGTGATAGACTACACACTATTTCTACATGATATGTTCATAGGGTATGTGTTTGTTTTGTGTGTGCAGATTACAGGTTAGATTGAAGTCATCAAGCTTCAGATAAGATATGTGCAAAAGTGTTGAGACCCTCATGTTTCAGATTGACAAAGTGTGGATGAGTTTATCCTAGAAGATAGATGGTGCACACAAGATGGATGCATTTAGAGTAGGTTTTTTTTTCGAGATTGGGTGTGTATCTTTGTTTTGTTCATGGGAACAAACAACTTTAGACCATCTTTATGACCATCTCATGTTTGATGTGTGTTTGTACTTAATTTTGTAGTGTTTTGACACGGATATCCAGAGGGAGAGATTGTAAGTCCATTTTTTCTTTGAGTTTATGTTTTGGCTTCTCAAGTGCAAAACACATATTCCATTTATTTACTCAGTGTTTTGACTACTTCTTCTGTGTAAGATTAGTTACTGCGGATCAGTAATACACACATATACATAGTTAGAAACACTGTAATTAAAAGCATATTTTTTTACGCACCACATATTTGGTTGTTTAGTATGCATGTTAGGCTGTGAGTGGTGGATTTTCGCTCAATTTGGGTGCACGTATTTATAAAAATAACTTGATAATTTTTGAAACAAAAAAAATGTGATTTTTGGCACCACAATGGGGTCCTCGACAAGGGCCCCACTGCACCCCTTGATAGACACCCGATAAGGTTTATAATGAGATCCTTGGTGAGGGCTTGATGAGATGCTCTGGAAGTTGGTTTCTTTCTATAAGTACCCCCTATTTTTCTCTTTTTACTTTTTCCTAATAATTCAAAATTATGCCAAATTTTATATGGAAAATTACAATTAATTCATAATTTACTTTAGAGTGTTCAAGTTTTTGTGCTACAGTGTTATGGGTAAAATAGAGTGCATGAATTTTAAGCTCTTAACTATTTTACTTTCTATGTGAAACACAACATTGTGAGATTTGGTTGAGTTGTTGTGGTGAAATATCAAATCATTAGTTATGTTCCATATATAGATCGACTATGTGTCCCATATAGATGATTTGTAGTTTGTGGTGGAAAATGGTTCCACAGTGATTATTGGTTGTTCATGATTGAGGGTGATCCTTAAGGTTGATTTTTCTTTCACTTCACTTTACTAGTCCATGGTTTGTGGTTGACCATATTGGGTGGTGTTGGCTTTGAAGAAAAGTCATATTCGTGTGTTTAGTCAAGTTGTTGCGGAGGCAGAATTTGATAGTTTGGATAAAGGTCCTAACTGATAGAGGTATTTGTAGTTTTATTTCTACTAAGATTGTAATTGTTTTATTGCTTAATGAATTATTGGCTACTTAGTGGTTACCATAAAAAACCCAATGATGTTACCACATAGATAGGGTTTCTATGTGAATTTACTTCATTTTTCGTTTATTATGCATGCTCTATTATTGTGCTAGTACAATTTGAATTTAAATCATGTATGTTACATTATACTAAAGTTTAAACTCTAATTATAACACTTTATTTTATCATTTCTTGCTTTTACTTGTCGAATAATATATATCTACCGATTATAATTATGTGATTGTTTGGGTATATTAATTATTGCTTCTACTGTATTTTGTTATTTGTTTATCTTTTTGTTTATTATGAGGTAATAACAAGTCTTTAAAGAGTCTGTATATTCTTATCTTGGTTGAGTATTAGGTTACTGACTCTTTAAAGTTAATATTAATAGGAAGAATACCTCTTAACATTTTAATATTTTAATATTTTAAATTTTTGAACAATGATAAGTTTATAAAAAATTAATATTAAGTTGTTTGTATATAATTTATTAATTTTAGAAACTTAGTCATAAATCCTAAGCTTTAAAAGAAAACTAAAAGCTTCAAATTAATTATTTTTTATTGATCATTATAACTTTTAAATTTATTACATATCGTAAATGTATTTTTTTTAATATACATTTTAGCTAAAGGGATTGTTTTAAATTGGATTGATTGAAATGTATTTTAATTTTTAATTTTATAGTCAATTAATAATATTAATAAACTAATGAGTATTAATGAAATTTTAAATTTATTGACACTCTTGAAATCACAATATTAACTTTAAAAACTTAATAACAAATCACAATCCTTTAAGACAAATTAAAAGCTAAAAAATCATTAATATTAAACACTTAAGTTTCTAGACTTGAAATTGTGATTCGAGTAGTCTAAATATATTTAAGATTTATGTAGCATATATAAATACACAATTTAAAAAAATTAATTAATTTTTAAATGGATTTAATATTAATGATTTTGAAGCTTGTAATTTGCTTTTAAATGGTTACGGTTTGGTGTCAACTTTTTAAACTTACTATTGGTATTTGATTAGTGTTAGTAAATTTAAGATTTAATTTACATATATAAATACACAATTTATTATTTATTAGTTTACTAAAAAATAAAATTGAAAATTAAAATGATTGTTGGCATTTGGTATTAACATTATAACAATTATTGTTGCCATTTTGTTGGTGAAAAATGATGGGTAATTTAGTTATTCATTCTTCAAGCTCTAAAGTGATTTAATGGTAGTATTGTTCATCTATTAAAATGAGTGGTATTTTGGGGTTTTCATTGCGTAAAGTCAAACTGGCTATTTTATAGTAAATATAGATTATTTCATGTGTTACTAATACTGTGCGTGCAAGTTAACAAAAGAGGTTAAAAAGATGGGAAAGTGACTTAAAATGTGACGTTATTTGTCAATGTATTTATCAATTGATGATATATCAAAAATAAAATAGAAGATTTAAAGTTGATTGTCAATAGCACATGAAATATTGGAAACTTAATTGAGAGTATGAAATTCATTTAAATTCAAATGATCATAACCATCGGATCGAGAAGATATTTAACATCCAACAAAACCTTAACCATGAGCTAGAAAGCACGCCAGTGCATCAAAAATTCATGTTGCAATACCTTAACCATGTTTTTTTTGTATAAAGTGCTGAAAGTTGCCCAATGTTGAGGTATTCAAAAATAAATGTCGTAACCCTTGTTCTTTTTCTTGCCAGAAACCCCGTTCGTGAAAAATTATGTTTTTTTCCAAAATTTCCTCATAAAACCTAACCTATAGATACCATCATAAATTATTCTTCAATGGAAGAGCTAAATTTAACCTTCTTTAGAGAAAACAAAATAGAGAGAGAACCTCTATTGTTGAGCTCTTCCAAGGCCTTGAAGAAGAAGATCAACCAACTTCAAATGATTGAGTGTTAGGTGATCAAAAGGTTAATTTTTCTATTGCATCTTTCTATAGATTTTTACTATAGCCTGTGTAATTGAAATGATTATGATAAGCTAAATTTTTGTGTGAGATATTAGATTTGCTTCTATAAGTGGATGAACCTTTGAATGATTTTTTATTTTATTAAAGTTGAATTATTTCTTGTTCATAATTTTTCTTTACCTATGAATTATTATTGGTCATCTTAATATATGAACAAATTGATTACTTGAGAACTATACATTAGACAAATCATTTATATTTAAGTTATGTAATTATGAATAAGAATCTAACTTAATATCATTGACTTTGTTTAAGTTAGATTGTTAAATTACCTCACCAAGGATGTTTAATTGACTAATTAAAACCCAATCAGAGAATTAATTAGTTAATATATATTTTGGGGACTAACCATGATCATTGGGGGTTCTTCTAATTAAAAAGAAAATATTAATAATTTTAACTCGTAAAATACATTGTGAAAATCATTCATTTTTTTCTATCTATGAGTGGTTAGCTGGCTAATCTCTCGTACTTGTTCAATAATTTTAATTCACTATAAAACTTTATCCGCCTCATCTTAGTTTGCTTAAGTATTTAAAAATTCATAATAATTCTTTCAACCAAAATTGTTAGAACATTTAGGATTATTTATTTAAACTAAGAGAACAAGTAAAAGGTTTAAAACCACTTTGTTTTCTTAAGAGTTTGACCTCAAGGTATACCTGTCCTTATCTATATATGATTCATGCATATGCGGGCAATTAAAATTTGTGCATTATGTGCTAGGAAGTCCAATAGTTTTATATAAATACTACATCATTTGTAAAATGATTTCTTAATTAGAAAAAGTGGGGAAACTCTGTTGATTTAAAATCAAATTTTTAGATTGAAAACTTATTTTCTAAATTATAGATCATTAATATTTTTTGTATTTTGATATTAATGATTCATGAGTATTTTGAAAAACTATTTCTGATGTTAGGTTAATTAAAAGAAAACTAACACATGAGTCTTAGATTACATATTAGGTTAATGTACATATATATACATTATCCTAGGATTCATTGTACTCATTATCACTTACCACATCAACTGGTGGTGAGGCTCTAGAGAAGAGCCAAATCAATAGTTATTGCGGAGACAACGAACAAGGGCCTTATAAGTGTAGCTAGGGAAGGTGTCCCAACTCGTAGAGGTATTTGTGTTTCTTTTATTGAGTTGTATGCTGTTAATTTAGTGAATTATTTGTTTTCGAGTGGTTTTCATAAACAACACTATAATGTTACCATATAGATATAGTTTCTTTGAGAGTTTACCTTATAATATTGCTTTGTTCGTATGCTTGCATGCTGTTATTGTATAGTTAGCATTTTATCCAAATATGCTTGCGAGTTAGGGGTGAGTCCCAAGAAGTTGGTATTTTCTTATCCGTGTTTTTGTCGGGTATAGGAATTTCTCGTTCGATCAAAACTATTTACCCTAAGTAATTTTTTGATACCTTATGTTCCTCTTTTTCAAAATCAAAATCTTGGCTTCATAACCTTTGATGCCCCATTTGATTGTTCAAATGCATGCCTACAAGGATCTCATATAATCATGCATTTATATTTCAAGTGAGATGGATAATTTCCTAACATGGATCTCACTCCATGTTACTCCTCTTGCACATTTCAAAATGGTTGAAGAAATTTCTCTTATTTCGGTTGTTACTTTATGGTTCTATAAACTCATCATAGTCGAGTTCTTTGCAAGTGAGGGAGAATAATTTTTATTATTTCAATTGGTTTAAGACCCATAGTTTATGGATATGTGTTGTAGGAAACTTTTGATGAATATTTTGAAATGAAATATTATGTAATGGGAACATTTGTTTTCACTTTTATCCTCCAAGCCCCTAAGTGTATCTTCTTCCTTTCTTCTCTAATTCTTTGCTTCTATTTCTTAATCTGCTTACATCAACTGTCTCATTAAAACCTTGCTAGGAATATCTAGTTGGATAAAACTTTGAGAAACAAAAGGATAAAGTTTGTGAGTGATCCAACCTTCTTGTTAATAAAAAAATTAATATATTAGTTATATATTAAAATGAATTTTTAATAACAAATATTAAGTTTTTTCTAACAGTACTATCTCCACACTAAGCTTTGCTATAAGAGTTGTTTATTCAAATTTAAAAATGCATATTTCACGCCAATGCATTTTGAGTGTATGTGCACCAAGCCATGTTATGGAAACAATTTTATTTTTACACTTTAATAGCTAGTACCTAGCATTATCAGTGCTAGAAAAATATCTTCTACTAATTATATTGATTTTAAATGAAACTTTTTCAAGAGATATTGAGTTTTCTTTCTTAAAGCTTTGATAACCGGAAACCTCATCCACATTTAAGTAATTTTAGTTGGTACTAGTAACATTTTTTTGGACATTAAGCTGAAAGTTCAATCACTTTAATTTAACCATAATTTGAATAATAAATTATACGTTAGTTTCAATACTAATGCACCATGAGAATATATTGTATTTTGATTATCTGAAACAACCATCTAAAAGCAAGAGAATTTGGAAGCAATTTCAACCTGAGATATATATTTTTATTAGGGTTAATTATCTTTATTACTCAAAACTTACGAGGTTAGTTGCAAATATACCTATAATATTGGGCATTATCTTACCCATATGTTATGGGTATAATTATAATTTTAAAAATGCTCAACATTGGACATGTTTTTATTGTTATCCATACATTGTGGACGTAATTGTAATTTACAATTAAGTAAACATTATATGCATATTTGCAATTAACCTCATACGTTGTAGACATATAACATAATTAATCATTTTTTATTTATTTTACTGATTTTATACAAGTTTGTAAGTTTAGTAAATATTTTAGAATTATTAGAGTGTCTTCCCTTTCAAATATAAGTGATAATTATCTCTACTATGTAATGAAAATATTCCTTTTCAGTTCGTGTGACATATTGACTAACAAATTTGTTATAATTTATTTCAATATGATGTTTATCAACTTAATATGATATCTATAAGTATGATATATTTTTTCCTAGAGCCTGTTAATTTTGGTTTGGTAACTTTTGTAATATTAAAAAAAACAAAATTAGGAAAGAAAACATTGAGTAATGAATATGACTTCATAAAAAAATAATTCCTTAAATTCAATCACGGCAATTATTTGACAAAACCCTTCTTATTTTTATATTAATTTTTAATAGCATAATTATATTCATATATTTATTGAAAAATTATTATTGATGCCATTGACTTTTATAAAAATAACTCTAATGCTTTCGACTTTTATAGTTAAAATTACTAATACTCTTAAATAGTTAACAGTGTTAACTTTCTATGATATTTTCTTTCTTATGGCTTTGATACCAAAACAATTTAAGATAATTTTAATTTTTTAATTTAAGAATTTTGAACAAATAAATATGGATTAATTTTCAGGTTTTAGAATTTTGAAGAAATAAATATTATTTTTAACAAATGGAATTTAGATTTGTGTTCAATCTTACCTTTTTTTAATGAATATGGGTTCACCTCCATCTTTTGCAACTTCTTGTCTGATCTTTAGTTGCCTTATTTGAAGTCTCACTTTTTAGATTGGAAGCGATGACTTCCTACCTTCAACAAATGATAGGATCCATACTTCTATTTAAGATACAAGAAAGATACTGGATTTTAGTGTAATAGAACTTTTATTCATTAAGGAAGTAAAATCATTGTAACTCTAGTTTCCTACTAATTTAATTCCTAGGAGTTTGTTTATAGATTTTCTAAGAAAAGAGGGATGCTTGGGTTCTATGGTTAAAATTTGCTCTGCCCTTCTTCCTTATACAAGAGCCTTTTTATAGACATAAGAATAATTATTTTACATATATAACCTAAAGATACGTGAAAGGATAAGAGTATATCTTATATTTATCTCTTACTTCCCTTTTCTAAAATAAAGACATATGAAAGGATAAAGGTTACATTTTATCATATCTCTTCCTTCTTTTTCAAAATTTTCTTTCGACACATTTATTAAAAATACTTTTCGACATGCTTCTTCTTGATACTGAGATGTAATTTTATCTCTATCCTTTATACAATAAAGGCACTTGTGGTCCTTAGTTTTCTTTTTTGCGAGTTAGTAAAATGCCTGTTTGGTTCCTTCAATAACCTCCAACTCATTGCAATTGAATGGTGCTTCATAATTGAAAATTATCTTAATATCTTCTTGAATTATATTCAAGTTACTATATCAGATCATTATGACCTTGTTTATGGAGTAATTTACCCTAATTTAAGAGGATGTTTCTATTTTTTTGGTTTCATGGTATATTTGACTCAATATTATTGCTCTTTTTAGTTAAGAGCTTCTTCATCAAACTTTCTTATGGTAAAACCTTAGGTTAGTCTACTATTCTTGTTGAATATGTTATTCCTATTTAATAAAATGATAGGTACTAATAGGCTTTATGTTATGCCGATCCATTATTGAATTGAAAAATCTTAAAAATATTAAACAATCATTTACTTTTACTCTTTTCCTAAAACAATTAATGACTTTTTTAATTTTTTTTAGGAGAATAAACTAATTCCATTAAAATGTTACTCTAGTAAATACTTTCAATTAACATATAATAAAATAATTGGTAAACAAGTTTTAGATATACTCCTTTAGTAATGTTGAATCTGCTACATGTGTCTTCGTAGTTGATGACTTGCATAATTTGGCATAGTTCATCACTTCTCAACTTTAAACTTTAGTCTAATTTTATTTAATTTTTATTGATTTTAGACTTCATTCTTATTATTTAAATTTTATTGTAGATTTGAAGATAATGAAGATCCAAAATTTTAGAAGCATGTCATCTAAGGACTCTCAAATTTAAATTAAGTTTTATTTAAATCATATTTAAATTAATATATATATATATATATAAACAAAATGGGGGATTAATAGAAGAGAGGGGAGAAAGTTGCAGGAAGAAAAGAAAAGGAGAAAAGTAACAGAGAGCGATAGAGAACTGAAAAAAAAACAAAAGTAGATTGGAATGTAACATATTAACGTGAAAGAATTATTTTTGCGAGTCATTTTTCTTTCAATTCCTCTCAGAAAATTATGGTGAATTCGTTTATGTTAAATTTAATTTTTAGTATGAACTAATTTTTCTTTATTCTAGGAAAAAGAAGTAATTTAATTTTGAATTATGCTTGATTTTCTATGTTAATTTGAATTATTTCTCTTCATGTTTGTCTGATTTTTTCTGAATTTAATGCTTTTAATTAACTGACCATTAATTAGATGATTTTAATATTGTGATTTACTATCAAAAGAGGACTATATAGGATAGATCTGGAATATTTCGACATAGGTAAATATAGAGATCGAAAGACTTGTATAAACCTGTATAGTTTTAAAATCATCGATCTTAACACTTTCTTGCTTTATTAAATTGCTTGTGTAAATTAATGAACAAGAATATTTTCAATTAACTATCAAAAGAGGCTTTTAGATATTTTTTGGAGATTGCTAAGAAATAGAGAGAATTAAATTCAATTAGCTAGATGAGTAAAGCATAATAAGGGATTAGGTGAATCGATTTTCTAAAAGTTTTCTTCCTATTAATTTGATCTTTGAACAATATTTTTATTTTCTTTTGCGCATTTTCTTTAATCTTATTTTATTTTAAATTCCAATTATAACAACCTTAGTGACTTCTCTAAATAAAATTGAGATTAGTATAATTTTGGTATTTGTCAAAAATAAGTTACCAAACCCTGAGGACGATACTCTTCTTATCACTTTACTATAAAACTACTTTACTATTCACTTGTAGTTTTACACTGTTCAATTTTTTGGTGCCGTTGCCGGTGATTTTTTTTTCTTATTTTTCCAATATCAATACAAATTAATCTTGGTTTTATTTTAAAATTATATTAATTTTATTTCATTTTTATTTTTCTCTAAGTGTGTTTTTGATGTTGGATGCACTGTGCTAGAACTCAAAACATTATTCCTTTTGATCCGAAGATTGAAAAAACCTTTAGATCACGAAGAAAGAAGAATGTACTAGCCATGGTCGAAGGAGAACAGAATGCACCGCCACACATCTTGAAGGATTATGTAAGGCCAATTGTGAATGACAATTACTCAGGTGTAAGATGCCAGACTATTAATGCCAATAATTTTGAGCTCAAACCTACGTTGATCAACATGGTGCAAAAAGCCCAATTTAGCATATCGCCACTTGATGATCCCAATATTCATTTGGTGATGTTTTTTGAGATTTGTGACATTATAAAGATGAATGGTGTTACTAAAGACACCATTAGACTGAGGTTGTTTCCTTTTTCATTGAGGGACAAGGCCAGAGGTTGGCTACAATATCTACAACCGAGAAGCATCACTAGTTAGCAAGACATGGCAGAAAAGTTTCTTGCTAAATTATTTTCACCTGCAAAAACAACCCAAATCAAGAGTGAGATTACTCAATTCAATAAAAATGATTTTGAGACACTCTATGAAGCATGAGAAAGATATAAAGATATGATTCGATGTTACCCTCAACATGGATTGCCAGATCAGTTGCAAGTTCAGATGTTCTATAATGGGTTAAATGGGAAAACTAGAACTATAGTTGATGCTACTTTTGGTGGAACTTTGATGTCAAAGATAGCTAAAGGTGTTATTTATCTTTTAGAAGAAATGGCCTCAAACAACTATCAATGGCCATCAGAAAGATCTATGGCTAAGAAAGTTGCCAAGATTCATGAATTGGGGCCATTTGCTACCCTTTTAGTTCAAGTAGCTTCTCTATCTCATCAAATTTCAGCCTTGACAACCCAAAGAATACCACAAAGTGTAGAATGTGTTGTAGACCCAAGTATGATAGTTTCTATGAATGAAGCAAGTCAAGAACAAGTTCAATACATCAACAATTATCGTGGAAATCCTATGAAAAATTACTACCATCTAGGGCTTCAAAATCATGAGAATTTTTCTTATGAAAACACAAATAATGTGCTACAACCTCCTCCAAGGTTTGATAGTCAACCAAGCAAGAAGAAGATGTCACTTAAGGATGTCATGGTTTCCTTTTTTGAGGAGACCAAAGTAAGGTTTAAAAAGAGTGATTCACACTGGATAACATTGAGACTCATTGTAGCAACATGGGAGCCACTATGAAAAATCTTGAAGTGCAAATTGGGTAACTAGCCACAAACATTAATGCTTAACAAAGAGGAACGTTTCCTAGAAATATAGAAGTGAATCCAAAGGAACAATGCAAGGCCATTACACTTAGGAGTGGAAGAGAAATTGAGAGGTCACCATCAAAGGAAATTAAGTCCACCCCTACAACTCCAAACAATGGCCAAAACAATCATAAAGTAGAAGAAGAGGATATTATTGATGATACACTAAGAGAGAATGACATGCCTCTATAAATTTCAATTCTTGACAATCCTCTTATTCTTCCTACTCCACTACCTTATACTCAACACTTTCAAAAACAAAAATCAGATAAGCAATTTTCTAAGTTTTTGGATATTTTAAAGAAAATTCACATAAATATTCCTTTTGTAGATGCCTTAGAATAGATTCCAAATTATGCCAAATTCTTTAAGGACATCATTTCCAAGAGAGAAGAATAGAGGAGTTCAAAATAGTGAAGTTTTCTAAAGAATGTAGTGCCATTCCCCAAAAGAAATTACCTCAAAAATTCAAAAAATCCAGGGAGTTTCACCTTTCCTTACACTATTGGAATTTGTTTTTATAAAGTTTTATGTGATGTTGGTGCTTGATCGGGGCAGAACCGACATCGCCGATCCTGCCCGTTCATTTGGTTTTATCTATTTATAAAACTCTCGCAAGTGCACGAATCATTTTGTAGAAAATGATAAGTATACTCCCAAGGTCGATCTAAGGAAGGAATGTATGTGGTTTTTAATTTATTATTCAAACTTTTAAAAACAAAATTCAATCCTAAACATCCTGTCACGATATTTTGGGGTTTTGTGTTTTTAATCTACTTACATAAAAACAAACATAGATTCAATAAACATTTATGCAAATTTTATCATTTATAATGGTGGAGTATTTATGGATATAATAATTAAGTTAATTATGCTTGCTTATATTAATTAGGTTATTAAAGATATGAATTGATATTTATTGATTCTCTCTTTTTTATATGAATACCACCTTTGGTGGGGTTAGATATTCTTTGTTAACTAAACAAATCAATTAACACCTATGGGTGGGGTTGATAACTAATTTGGTTAATTAAATTAATTCCTTTTTCTAAGAGATTGAAAATGAACCATTTAAATGCCACCTTTGGTGGGGTTAGAAACGATTTAAACTTTATTCAAGGTGTCCAAATTAAACCTAAGAATTTAGTTATCCGAGTACTAACTTTCAAATTTTAAAACCACTACGAAAACATGTTGTCAATACATTTTGAGATAATAATTCTTATAAAAACTTTTGAAATAGAGCTTCACTTTAACTATTAGGCGATTGTACCAACAAATAAAAGAGCACTACTCTAAATTAGACCGGATAACTAAACCTTAAAATCTAATTTTCACATTTAAGTTTGTAATGAAAAATAATATATTTCTCTCTAACATTCTTAATATAAAATCTTGAATAAAAATAAAATCAATTCATTTTAGAGATTTTTACCTATTTAATATTTCGCAAGCATAACAACGTTATTATTACATCATGTTTATAAACAACCAACAGAGTTAAATTTAATCACAGAAAAATTAAATATAACATGTAAGAATAAAGCATAAAAATAACTGTAAGAAAATAAAATCCTTAGAGAACTTCGATGCTATTCAGTTCTTTGGAAAACCTCGAATTTGTACTCCCATTTATTGAATCGAAAAAGCTAATAAATTAGAAAAACATAACTAGTTCTTCCCAAAAAGGGAAGAACTCTAAAACTAAGAGAAATTAACTAAGAAAAGCTAAAAACTAAGAAAAACTAAAAAATCTAAGAAAAGAGAGAAAGAAAGAGAGAAGAGAATGTGTTTTGAGGTGGTATGAAGTGAATAGAAGGGGTGTATTTATAGGTGAGGATGAGAGAAAAAGTGGGGAAAAAATGGTAGAAAGCTTAGCGGGTAGTGATTGCTTGATGTCATTTGATGACGTCAGCATGACGTGAGAGCGGCATGACGCAAAAAATGTGTACAATAACGGCAGCGCACAGAATGGAAGAGCGCGCGGAGTACATGACCCAGCAGCCTGTGCGTGAACCCAGCTTATGAGCGCAGCGGAACAACATGGCGTGACGGTAGCGCGAAGCGTGGGCGTGAAAGCAACGGCATGGCGGAAAATTCTTCGCTGTAGGCCCAAACCATGTAATGTGAAGTGGTACGAAGCGTGGCGTGATTCCTCCTTTTTGACATTTTGACCTTTTTGACCCATTTTGTCCAATTTTTCGATATTTGTTGACCTTTCCTCATTTATTTATTAATATATTTGTGATGTATTAGCTTCAGTATTCCTCTTTAGAGTCTTTAAGTTACGTTTTTAAGCGAAAAATCACGAAAAAACAATAAAAATACCGTGATTTCGAAAAAGACAAATTTATATAAATATGTGATAAAACATATAAATATATATATTTTTAATCAATTAATGTGCATAAAATCGTAATTTTAGTGCTTTTTGAGCACTCATCACAACCGACGAACTTCTTGCTAGTCCACTTAGCAAAGCGATAAAAACTAAATTAAACTATCCTAAATCACTTACGTGGATTGACACAGTTTCATTTAAGCCTATGCAACAAGCCTTTAAACCCCTAGGTTGCCTTACTGGAGACGAGTTTGAGTCGTGAGGGTTTTAGTAATGATACCCACAAACATTGAACTAAATGTAAAAATCAAAGAAACAATAAAAACAATCAACTCAAAAACTAAAATTACAACAAAATCAAAAATTAATTTAAGAATAAAAGAAAACAACATATCACAAAAATGTCTCATACTTTTTAATCTTCTTTAAGATCATAATTAATATCTCAAGCATAAGTTATTTTAATCTCTTTAAAAATCATGATTTATTATAATAATTAGTCAAAAATCATTTTCATATTTCATATAAAAAATGTATCAATTTAATTTTACCCAATTTCAGTGTCATGAATCCGAATTCGCTTCGACTCTATTCCTCACAAGTCAATACTCTCAAAACACTGAATCTTATGGGTTCAAACACTCATACTAATTTATATGCGAAAAAGTTGATGTATAGAAATGAACTAATATGTTCGCATATGTATAAAGAAGAAAGGCTCAAAGTGTTATTTTGACGTTGATCTCATGGAAGGAATCAAATGTATAAATTATAAAGATATCATATATAAAAATTATTTTCATGCATAAATCAAACTCATTCAGAAAAAATTTCAAGATATATGCCTTTTACAAATGAAGAAAGTGTAATGACTTTTTAGGAAATTACTTTCTATATCTTTCTTTTGTAATTAGGCTTTACTCACAACTTTGTAGGCAATGTGGGTCATAGTATGTAGATTATACTATATATTCTTTCTCTCTATATTTTTTTGAAGATATTTTTCAATATATATCATTTTTTAGAGAGTCAACCATGTATATGATTGTACATTTTTTGTTTTTGGATTTTTGGGTAATGCGGGTCATAGTATGTAGATTATACTATATATTCTTTATCTCTCTATTTTTTTCTAAAGATACTTTTCAATATATATCATTTTTTAGAGAGTCAACCCATGTATAGATTGTATATTTTTTAGGATTTTGGTGAGTGGTTAATTTTTGTGGCCTTTTGTTTGATCTTGGTTTAGGTAACCCCGGATATGTCTTTTTTTTTTGAGTCATGCGAATGAGATAAAAGCATATACTATCAATTTCTACTCAAATCATTTAATCTAAGCAAAAATAATAATAAAAAATATACGATACTCTATTAAGATGAGAAAAAATTCATACATTCAATATTAATGCCTATAGAGATCATCTAAGAATTTGATGAAATAAGAAATGTGTTTGGAGTAGAAAAAATATATATTTCACTACGAATAAGGGAAATTAGGCTCAAATTATATCTCACAAAGGTAGTCTCCACTAAAACAAAATCATAAATACCGATTTTGGGTTTAATATAATTTCTACATTTTATCAAGAAATACTAGTTATGACAAAAATTAACTAATTATAAAAAATAATTACATAATATTTCATGATATGTTTTCAAAAATTAATCTAACAGTACAAAAGACTTAACTATTTACTTAAATTTGATTTAAAGAAATGATAAATTTTTGTGAGAAATATTTTTTTTTAATTCCAAAAATTACTAAATCACACAAGGAAAATAAAACCAAACACAAAAAATGAAGATGTGAACATAAAAAAGAAAAAATTAATAATATTTGTTTTTTTTGAATTTTTAAATTGTTAAATCTTTTTTTCTTTTCTAATTAAGCATGGTAACTTTTCACCACCCCCAACCTAGAACTTACATTGTCCTTAATGTAACAATTCTAAATTAAAGATAAAGAGAAAAGAGAAGAAAAAGATTACCTATTTCTTTGAGAATGTGTAAGTAGTAATGGAGAAATGCGAGTGCATTCATCATATTCATCATTAAAGTGTATACAAGCAGATTCTTTGTGAACTTCTAACAACTCAACAAATATTTTTAGTTTTAACAATTTAAAAATTATTCACATATAATTAAACTAAAATAAACAATAAAATTAAGTATATAAAACAAATAACAAAAAATTACCTAAAATGATGGGTTGCACTCCCGTCAGCTTAGTTTAACGTCTTAGCAAGACGTAACTTGGGGATTGCCTTTTAAGTAAACTCAATGTCCCCTCATCATTGAGTCAATCAAACCTACAAGTAAGACAAGATTGTCTACCTATACTGTTTCAAACATGCCCTATTGATTTTTAAATTTTTTTCTGTATTTAAAACTAGGGGCATGCTTGAGCGTTTTAGATAACCCATATCTAGGGTTTTAATAACCTATTTATAAAACTATCGCAAGTGCACGAATCATCTCGTAGAAAATGATAAGTATACTCCCAAGGTCGATCTAAGGAAGGAATGTATGTGGTTTTTAATTTATTATTCAAAATTTTAAAAACGAAATTAAATCTCACGATATTTTGGGGTTTTGTGTTTTTAATCTACTTACATAAAAATAAATATAGATTCAATAAACATTTATGCAAATTTTATCTGTTAAAACAGTGAAGTATTTATGGATATAATAATTAAGTTATTTATGTTTGCTCATATTAATTAGGTTATTAAAGATATGAATTGATATTTATTGATTCTCTCTTTTTTATATGAATACCACCTTTGGTGGGGTTAGATATTCTTTGTTAACTAAACAAATCAATTAACACCTATGGGTGGGGTTGATAACTAATTTGGTTAATTAAATTAATTCCTTTTTCTAATAGATTGAAAATGAACCATTTAAATGCCACCTTTGGTGGGTTAAAACTGATTTAAACTTTATTCAAGGTGTCCAAATTAAACCTAAGAATTTAGTTATCCAGTACTAACTTTCAAGTTTTAAAACCCTCTGAAAACATGTTGTCAATACATTTTCGGATAATAATTCTTATAAAAACTTTTGAAATAGAGCTTCACTCTAACTACAGGCGATTGTACCAACAAATAAAAGAAAACTACTCTAAATTAGGCAGGATAACTAAACCTTAAAATCTAATTTTTGATTTAAGTTTGTAATGAAAAATAATTTATTTCTCTCTAACATTCTTAATATAAAATCTTGAATAAAAATAAAATCAATTCATTTTAGAGATTTTTACCTATTTAATATTTATCAAGCATAACAACGTTATTATTACATCATGTTTATAAATGACCAAACGAGAGTTAAATTTAATCATAGAAAAATTAAATATAACATGTAAGAATAAAAGCATAAAAATAAGCTGTAAAGAAAATAAAATCCTTATAGAACTTCGATGCTATTCCCGTTCTTTGGAAAACCTCAGCGAATTTGCACTCCCATTTATTGAATCGAAAAGCTAATAAATTACAAAAACATACCTAGTTCTTCCCAAAAGGGAAGAACTCTAAAACTAAGAGAAATTAACTAAGAAAAGCTAAAAACTAAGAAAAACTAAAAAATCTAAGAAAAGAGAGAAAGAAAGAGAGAAGAGAATGTGTTTGAGGGTGTGGTATGAAGTGAATAGAAGGTGTATTTATAGGTGAGGATGGAGAGAAAAAGTGGGGAAAAATGTTAAAAAATGGTAGAAACGCGGAGTAGTGATTCTTGATGTCATTTGATGATGTCGGCATGACGTGGCGGTGCGCACAAATAGAATGGGCATGGATGGGCGGCAGCGGCCGAGAATGGGCTGGCACGCTGAGTAATAGCCTGACGCGAGCTGATCGCGGACAATTAATTAGCGCATGGTAGGGCGTGGGTGTGAGAACCAGCAACATGGCCAGCGAAGCTGAAGTGGCGGCACAATTTCCTCCGTTTTGACATTTTTGACCTTTTTGACCCATTTTGTCTAATTTTTCGATATTTGTTGACCTTTCCTCATTTATTTATTAATATATTTGTGATGTATTGCTTTCAGTATTCCTCTTTGAGTCTTTAAGTTACGTTTTTAAGCGAAAATACCTGAAAAACAATAAAAATACCCGTGATTTCGAAAAAGACAAATTTATATAAATATGTGATAAAACATATAAATATATATATTTTTAATCAATTAATGTGCATAAAATCATGGTAATTTTAGTGCATTTTGAGCACTCATCAGTGCTATCATTAATCTTATGCCACTTTCTATTTATAGAAAATTGGGACTTAGAGAGATGAAACAAACAATAATTTCTTTCTAACTAACAGACCGATCCATCAAGTATCCACATGGAATCATAGAATATGTATTGGTAAAGGTGGATAAATTTATTTTTCATGCTGACTTTGTGGTGTTAGATATGGATGAAGATCAAGATGTCCCACTAATTCTTGGCCAACCATTCTTAGCTATGGAAAGGGCTTTAATGGATGTTCCAAAGGGTAAGTTGACATTAAGAGTGAACAAGGAAAAGGTTACATTCAGCATCTATGAAGCCATGAGATTTTCAGTAGATACAAGCACTTACTTTTGGGTAGATGTCACTGAAGAATGTGAAGTAGAAACCTTTCAAGAAGATATACCAGTCGATCACCTAGTACGATCTATCACCACTTAATCTTATGCTTATGATTCAATAACTCTACTATTTGTGAATATGATTTACCTTTTGTTAGTGAAGAATTTCTCCACTATGTATTTGCCTTGGAAGCATCGCAGCAGGTTACATCATTTAACAAAGTAGTTCAGAGGTTGGAGCCAATGGTAGAAAAGACAGGTTTTGTAATCTCTATGGAAAAAGTGCAACAAGCTATAACTCCAGAGTTGAAGTGACTGCCTGAGCATCTTTGCTATGCATTCTTGGGTTATAGTTACACATTTATAGTGATTGTTGTGGCATCACTTCCACCCGAAGAAGAGGAAATATTGCTACATGTGTTAAGGGAGCATAGAACAACATTAGGATAAACTATCTCTGACATAAAAGGTATAAGTCCATCCATTTGCATGCACAAGATTCTAATAAGAAACCTTACAAACCATCAATTGAGCCCCAAAGAAGATTAAATCCAGCAATGAAGGAAGTTGTGAGAGTTGAAATTTTGAAGCTCTTTAATGCTGGAATTATTTATGTTATTTCAAACAGCTCATGGATAAGTCTAGTACAGGTTGTATCAAAAAAGGGTGGAATGATGGTAATGAAAAATACCAACAATGAGCTTATTCTTACAAGAGTAGTCACGAGTTGGCATAAATGTATAGATTACCACAATTTGAACAAAGCAACAAGGAAGGATCATTTTCCACTTTCATTCATTGATCAAATGTTAGATCGATTGATTGGATCTCCCTATTATTGCTTCTTAGATGGTTATTCGGGGTATAATAAGATTGCCATAGCGCCTGAAGATCAGGAGAAAACTACATTCACATGCCCCTAGGGAACATTTTCTTTTAGAAGGATTCCCTTTGGAATGTGCAATGCCCCAACAACATTTCAACATTGCATAATGGCTATTTTTTCTGATATGGTGGAAGATATAATGGAAATTTTCATGGATGACTTTTTGGTTGGAAAATCATGTCATCTCCCTGTTAAGTTAGAGCATAAAGTTTATTGGGTTGTAAAGAAGTTTAATTTTGATTTGAAGGTAGTAGGGGAGAAGCGACTTCTTCAATTGAATGAAATGGATGAGTTTTGGAATGATGCATATGAAAATGCAAAAATTTACAAAGAAGTGGCATGACAAACAGATTCTTAGGAGGAAGTTTGCTTCAAGCAATAGGTTTTTCTTTTCAATTCATGATTAAAACTCTTCCCAGGTAAGTTAAGATCAAGATGGACAGGTCCTTATACAATTAACAAAGTTTTCACTTTTGAAGTAATAGACCTGAATCATAATGCATGAAATATATTCAGAGTTAATGGTCAGATATTGAAGCACTATTATGGAGAATAAGTGAAGAGAAATTGTACATTTATTTCTCTTCAAAATCCTAATTGATGAAGATTGAAAAGTTTGGCTGTGGACTATAAAATAAGCGCTTATGAGAGGTAGCCCATAAAAATTTCTTTTGTTCTTTTATTTTATTTTATTTGAGTAATTTGGATTTTGATGCTAGTTTATTTTTGTAGAAATAAAAAGCTAAAAATTACAAACTAATGCAGATCCACCATAAAACCAGGGAAGTTACTTTCATTTCTTCAATCTATCTCACTTTTAAATGACAATGAGAACATTGTTTAGTTTAAGTTTGGGGCTATCAACTCCTATAGTCTTGAGTTGTTGAATTCTCTTATTAAGTATGTATTTGAGTATGATTGAATACATTATGACTATGAAATTTGTGATCCAGGATGGTTTTGAGAATTTGTTTTAAAATATGCTATTGTGTTAGTTAGAGTTTTGTGGGTACTTTGCTTTACATCTTATTTCTTGAAAATAATTGGGCACATGGTAAATTTTTCTCTACTCCATTTTGCTAATGAAGAAAAGGAGTTGAATTAACTGGGTTAGGAAAATTCAATCTTGCTTTGCTCTAGAATCCGTTAATAGATCCTTAGGCGAAAACCTAGTTAATACCAAATATTATAGAAATGATGTAGGCAATTTTTTTGTCACAACCAAAAAGCTTTCCTAGCCATCACTACTAAAATACATACATACAGTCTCAGATATTTAGCCATGGTTATTAGAAAAATTGAGGCTATAGAGTTTTGGCCTCGGTTTTTCTAAAACTGAGGCCATAGACATACCCTATGACCTCAGTTTTTATAAAACCGAGGCCACAGATGTACTTTATTAATTTTCTCTCTTTAATTTATACCAAACATCAAATTTTTTTACCAATTTTTTTCCCTCTCAATTTTCTCTCTTTTACACTAAACACCAAATTTTTTTATCAATTTTTTCTTTTAATTTCCTCTTTTTTTTCTTTCTTTTCCTTTTTCCATCTTTTTTTCCAAAAAAAATTTCTGATTTTTTTTCTTTTTTTTGCCATACATATATAAATATCTCATATAATTTCCCTCCAATTGCTCGCACAAAACCCTAGCGCCATGTATATTCTCTTCCCTGCTTAAAACCCTTGCGCCGCGTTCCAACCTCTGTTCCACTCTCGCCATAGTAGTTCCTTGGCCACTGCTTGAATCTTTATGGTAACATCAACTCATCTTTTTCTTTATAAATGACTCTCAATACCAAATCTCGATCGATACGTATAGGTTATTTCTAGCTACCTAAAGGCTTGCTTACATTGAGATATTTGGATGCTGGATATTTCTTAGATGGGTTGTGAAAATTTGTGAGGAAGGTCGCTTGGTATGGTTTATGGAACGTGTGGTCACCTGGTGCTTGGCTTGGTGCTGGTGCTAGTTCGTTGGGGGTGGTGCGTTGGTGCCTAGTGCTTGGTGTTGGTGTTATGTCTGTTTCACCCTAGAATTTCTGTAATAATAAACAGAGAGGACCGAAAACAGTATTTTCAAAAAAATTTATTGATATATTATTTACCAATTATCTTGTAATGAGTAATTGTATATTTTCATGTTTCTATTGTAGAGTAGTTTCACTAGAGAAGTTTTAGCTGGCCACTATGGCTATTATGAATGTTATTTGAAAGGGCTTTGGATGATCAGAATTGAAAACATAAATGAACGTCTTAATTGAACAAAGGTTGAAAGCCTCAAATAAGAAGTTAATTCCATTTGGGTCAGTGCTATTAAAATTTCAGATTGTCTATTTCTTTTATTAGTGTCTCCTTTTGCTATCTCACCATAGTTGTGCTTAATTAGCTTCATTAATGAGAGAACCACACAAGTTGTTGCTAATAACATTTCATTTATGGTAATTTTTGCTTGAAGTCCCTTGTTAGATTATTTCAATAGTTACACTACAAATTGCTGTTGCTATATTATTTTCTGATAAGTACCTATATGCACTGTGTTTTGAGCATAATATTTATTTTTATCTATTTTGTTGCTGATTTCTTTTTCCTGGATCAGAATGTAGTGCATGGAGGTATCAAACCTGAAAATCTTTTGGTAACTCGAAATGACAATGTGAAGATTGCATATTTCAGTGTCAGCTAGGTTTTTGAGGTAATCATATTCATCAAACCTTTGCCACCATACAATAGCATTGTGTTGAGCTCCTTCGAGTGAATTGTTTCTTCTAGAAAAATACATATGTATTATTGATTTAGGTGTTTTTAGTTATACCTTGCTTTATTCTTGGTTTTCATTGTATTTTCTGATAATGCATGAAAATATTTTTGTCGCTTATTTTATTAACTTAAGTTTTTGATAAAGTTGGTTTCCTAAAATTTTTTAACATTGTCTTACGGTAGGATGAGGACAAACTTAGGCGATCCCTAGAAACTCATGCATTCATTACACGTCTGTGCCTGAATGCTGTGTAGGTTTGAATTTAGCCTGAACTAGAAAACTGCCTCGAGTCCTATTGTTTAATACTTCCATTGTATATGTGGTGTTTCCCATATTTTCTTGGTAAGAAAGTCAATTGTTTCTATTGTTTCAATTTTGTTAACTGAATGAAACTCTGTATTCATGCATTTGAACCAATTATGGTAAGATTAGTACGAGTTATGTTTATTAGGAATTTTCTATATAAAATAACAAATCATTTACAAAATACGTTGCCATGTGCCTATTTCCAGAGCCTTATATGCACCCTAAGTAATAGATAAAAATAAATACCTATGTAAGTACCTATATGCACTGTGTTTTGAGCCTCGAAATATATAAAAATAAATACTATGCTCAAGTTATTTCTATAGTACACTGTGTTTATAGTTCGTTCTTATTACTTGCTTGCATAGCCTTATAGGTACACTAGGAAATAGGCACACCAGTACACCAGCACACCAACATAGTAGGCACCAGCGCACCAGGCACCAGTATACCAGACACCAGGCACCAGCTCATAAGCGCACCAGGCACCAACACACCAGGACACCAGCGTACCAAGCACCAGCGCAATAGGCATTAGTGTAGCAGGCACCATGCACCAGCACACCAGCATAATAGGCACCATGCACAGTAGGCAACAGACACCAACACACTAGTGCAGAAGGCACTAGGCGCACCAGGTAGTAGGCGAACTGTGTTTTGAGTCTCAAAATAGATAAAAATAAATACTATGCTTAAGTTATTTCTATTGTACACTATGTTTATTAATTTTTAGTGTAGAATAAACTCAAGAATGTAATTATACTTTTAATTTTAATATAATATGATTTTTAATATTATTTTTTAATAAATTTATTGTAATTTATATTAATTTTTAATATTATAATTAATATATAATTGTATATTTTTTTAATTTATGTATACCCTATGGCCTCGATTATTAGAAAACCAAGGCCATAGAGGTACCTATGACCTCGGTTAGCATATAATCGAGGCTATAGGTACGTTCTATGGCCTCGGTTAAAAAACTGAGGCCATAAGTCGTTACCTATAGTTTCTCTCACTTAGGCCTCGGTTCTTATAACCATGGCCATAGACCTACGATCACGGTTAAAAACTGAGGCCATATGTACTTTTTGTAGTAGTGCATCCTAATTATCACGCCATCATTTCATGGTGAATTCCTATAGTTAACCCCCTCGAGCCTTATTTTACATAAACCTTATTTTTTCTTTTAAATACATAAACCATTCCCATTCTAAGCCTTAAAAAGAAAGTTAGTTCAAATTAAATAATCTACATTATGTTTGCTCTATTTGATCAAAGTGTGAAAAAAAGAAAATGAAATACAAGAATCGAAAAGGGGTTAAAGTGGTTGAAATTAATAAAGACTATAAGTATCAAAGTAACCACATAAAAAAAGGAAAAAAACACTATACTTATTAAGTATGACAACAATATTGTCATCAATATGAGAATATTGTCGAGAAAGAGCTATGGTATGAATCTTGTGGATAATATTTTTATTGTTTCTTTCTACCAAGTATTTTCCTAGTTTGCTTTGATTTTTCATATCAATTTCTTTCTTAGCCTCTGCCTTATAGCCATTCATTACAAGCCTGCTTAAAGACCTTTTGATTTTTGATTTTCGTATTTGATTACATTAGTAGAGAGGATTTCTGAAAATTGGACTTATGGAGTTAAGTTTTGAAAGAATTCTTATTATTTCAATTGTTCTATTTTCATCTGAATTTACTAGTGGTTTGGAGTTAAATTGACTATTTCACACACAAACTTAAGGATTTAGCTTTAGGTTGAAGTAAATACTTAACTCTTTCTTGACCAATTGCTAAATTTTTGATCAATTTTTTTGTTATTTTCAATGTAAAAGAGTAAGTTATTAGTGATGAAATCTAAATTCAAATCATGGCTTGGTGAGTGATGATAGTGTTCTATATGGTCTTGTTGATAATGTCTACAATTGCCTTTTATTTTATTTTTATTTTTTCTTAGGAAAAATAAAGTTTTAAGTTTGAGGGTGTTTGATAACTTGCATAAATTGACATAATTTATCACTTCTCATCTTTAAACTTTAATCTAATTTTATTTAATTTTTATTGATAAGACTTCATTGTTATTATTTAAATTTTATTACAGATTTGAAGATAATGAAGATCTAAAATTTTGAAGCATATTATCTAAGGAGTCTAAAGTTTAAATTAAGCTTTATTTAAATCAAATTTAAATTAATATATATATATATATATATACATGTGATATAGGAAAGAGAGGAGGGGGATATGGTTTGATATATATAAACAAGGGGGGGTCATAGAGGAGAGGGGAGAAAGCTGCAGGAAGAAAAAAAAGAAAAAAAAGAGAAAAAGTAACAAAGTACGACAAAGTGCGGCAAAGAACTAGAAAAACAAAAACAAAAGCATATTGGAGCGCAAGAGATTAATGCGAAAGAAGATTTTTTTGTGAGCCATTTTTCTTTCAATTTCTCTCAGAAAATTTTGGTGAATTCGTTTATGTTAAATTTAATTTTTTGTATAAACTAATTTTTCTTTATTCTAGGAAAAAGATGTAATTTAATTTTGAACTATGCTTAATTTTCTATGTTAATTTGAATTATTTCTCTTCATGTTTGTCTGATTTATTCTGAATTTAATGCTTCTAATTAATTGGTCATTAATTAGATGATTTTCATCTTGTGATTTACTATCGAAGAGGAAATTATAGGATAGATCTAGAATATTTTGACAAAGGTAAATATAAAGATCGACATACTTGTATGAACCTGTATAGTTTTAAAATCATTGGTCTTAATGCTTTATTACTTTATTAAATTACATACTCTTGTGTAAATTAATGAACAATAATATTTTCAATTAACACAAAAGAGGCTCTTGGATATTTTTTGGAGATTGCTAACAAACAAAGAGAATTAAATTCAATAAGCTAGATGAGTAAAGCATAGTAAGAGATTAGGTGAAATCGATTTCCTAGAAGTTTTCTTCCTATTAATTTGATCTTTGAATAATATTTTTATTTTATTTTGCGCATTTTCTTTAAATTTATTTTATTTTAAATTCCAATTATAACAACCTTAGTGACTTATCTAGATAAAATTGATATTAGTATAATTTGGTATATGTCAAAAATAAGTTACCGATTAGTAGTGTATGGACTATTTCTATTGTGAAAAAAATTCATACTTTCAAGTTGATCTTTTTATGATTTTCTTGCTAAATTATAAAACATTTTCCATTGTTCTGGGTTTATCTTTCTTTGTCTTTCCTTTTTTTCCTTAGGGATAAGAAATGTATCATCTATTACCCTAAAGATTACTGATATTGGTATCTTTTCTAGCATTATCATCTTTCCTTTTTATTGTTGTTTGGTTTTGGAGTGCTTATGCATAGTTGATTTCTAAGCTGGCTACTACATCACTAGATTTGAGAAGCTTAAAGGTATTGAAATTAAAAAAATATTCCTTCTACCTCAATCCTATTAGTGAATACTTTGTGTTTTACCAGAGAATCTAGTTATTGATCTATTTACTTATGGCCATATCTTATATATTCCTAGAGTTGATCCATTGTAAACAACATAATAATTTTTCTTTTTCTTCTTGATTCTTTTCTTTGAGCTCTTTCTCATCTTTGTTTTCAATCGATAAAGGTTTTGTGGAGTTATCCTTCTCTCTTTTGGTTAATTTTGAGGTTTTATCATCTTCATTTGAGGTTTTAATCTCTTTCTTTGTTAGAGAACTAAACTATTCTTCTTTTTAACATATGAGAGACTTTTTGAGATATAGAATCTCTAATTGATCTTTTAGAATTTTTATTTCCTTTTCTTTGATCTTGATTTCTATGTCAAGATTGTCCATCTTTCCTACAATTGTAAAAATTGTTAGTGGGGCTAATCTATAGTTAAAGCATCATCTAACTATTCTTTTTTCCTATAGATATTTAACATCAAATTTAAAATGGTTAAATCGCTGCTGCCATCCGATCTTCCTTGTTTGTAATCTCGTACAATATTAATTCTCAAGAAATATCCAAAAAAAATTATTATCTGTTCTAATAATAAATCTTGAGGGTATTACATATATAGAAAGCTTTTTATTTCCATTTTTTATAGCTAAATATTACTTTATATTACTATAGTAGTTTAGTTTAGTTCAGTTCCTTGAAAAGCTTTTGAAAGTACCTACACAAATATTTATTATTATCATCTACTCTTGCTTTTAATATGGCTATCCAATATTCATATGAAGCTTTTGTTTCTATTATTATTTTTTCATCTTGTCTTGGATGGTAAAATACTGGTAAAAGTTTTACCTCTGCTTTTACCTTTTTCATGTATCGAGTATATTCATCAGCCCATTTATAGATATAATTTTTCTTAATTTTTTCTTGTAAAAGGTTTTCCCATTTATGTTAATTTTCTAATATATGCTTTTGGGTATGTCAAACATCCTAAAAGTCTTTATAATTGGTTTTTATCAATGGTGAAATTGGAAAATCCTTTTATATTATTTATTATATGAGATTGAAGGTGGTGTTTCCCGTCTTTTATTTAAAGTCCTAAATACTTGATCTTTTGTTGGGCTAATATTGTTTTTTTCAAACATTATTATTCTTTATTTCATATATTTTGTTGGGATTTTTAATATATTAAGATAATGATAGTTAATATTATCATTAAGGACAAATGTATCATCAATATAGACACAATAAAATGGGTGATATTTTTTAAAAAATGTTGCCCATATATTGTTGAAATATTTCTAGTGCCTATTTAATCTAAATGGTACAATAGTATATTGTAATTATCCCTGTGGATAGCTAAAGTTGTTAATAGTTGAGTTTCTTTATCTAATTTGATTTACCAAAATCCATATTGCAATCAAAACTAGAAAAAAATTTATTCCCTTTGATTAAGGCTAATAACTCTTCATTTTTAGGGATAAAGTATCCATCATCTATCATTTCTTTATTTAGTGATTTAAAATTTATCATCATTCTTTTCATTTCTTATCTTTTCTTAGCTTCTTTTTTCTACTAAAAATATTGGGCTTGAGTATGGACTCATACTTGTTTCAATTACTCTTAATTCCAAAAGTTCTTGAATGTGTTTACTGATTATTCTCGATCTTCTGGAGTGTAGACCATTACTCTTATAACCTTGCTAGGATATTTTAGTTTTATAGTTGCCACATATTCTAGCATATTAATATTTGGATCTAAAGGATTTTATGAGTTTACTATGTTAAGCAATTTTCTTATTTCCAATAACCTCTTATCTTTTCCTGATTATTAAATTCTATATCATCTTCATCTACTAATTTTTCTTTCTGTGTAATATTTTTAAGTATGATTTTTGTTTTTGATACATCTTACAATGTTTTCGCTTTTTATGTTGTTCAATAAATTTTTCTAATGACACGCTCTTGATAACTTTCTCTCTCTTCTATATTGGAATCAACTTCTTCTTCATCGAAGTCATGTCTTCTATGTGATTCAGAATTGGAAGAGGATTCTAAACATCCAACCTTGCATTCACCCACTTAAATTGGTTATTAATAGTTATGATGAAGAATTTCAAGTCGATCACTTGTGGTTATTCTCCTTCCTTACTCACGTTTTCAATTTGTAAAATAAAACAAGATAACTCATACACTCCCTCACATATTTGCTCCCACTCTTTTTTTCACACGATTTTGGCTTTTTTCACATTTTTGGATTTTTTTCACATTATATTAGCTTTTTATTCTCTTTTTTTTAAGAAAAAAGATGGATTAGCCACATAAATAAAGAATAAGAAAAAGATACAAAGAATTCAAAGAGAACTTCAAAACGAAATCCAAATATGAAAACAATGACAATGAAATTAAAAGAAAACACAAGGCTTGAATGACAAGATTTTTTTTGAAATCAGGGACTCAAAGGAAATAACAAAACAAAATCCATAGATGATAACAATGAAAACAAAATTGAAAGAAAACTAAAAGACTTGAAGGATGGATTTTTTTGTTTTTGAAATCAACAACTTAAACAAAAATAGATGAAGATAGATAAAATGTTTTCAGCAACCAAGACTCTGATAACAAATGATGCAGCCCATCTAGGCAAACAACCCTAGAAACCCATGAACTCAAAAGAATATGAAGGATTGCTTTGCTAAGAATTTCTTAAAAATGATCATATTAGAACCCTAAGGAAACAAAGTCCTTAAAAACCTAACCTTGAGACACCACAAAGGATGATCACTCGCTTTGATAAGTTGAATTCAAGCATTCAATCAAGAACACAAGAAGGAAAAGAAATAAGCTTTTTGAAATATATTTTATAAATAATATTAGGTCTACCTCCATTATATGAGTGCCTTTTTTTATAAGTAGCAAAAAGCCTAGACAAAATGTATCCTAAAAAAAGCCTAGGCTTCACTTCAAGCCTAAAGAAAACCCTAGGCGCAAGTTCAACCCGAATGGACCTATTTATTTGTGGATTAGGCCTAATCCGTCCATAAAAATAAAAGATTAAAAGACTTATGATAAATAAAACAGAAAAAAAACCCATAATTAATTAAAACAAAAATTTCTTTCTAAATTCATTGTTGCATCCAACTTGATCTTCCAAATATATCTCTTGCATAAAAAGGTAATAGCCCATCCTTGGTAAAGCTTTGGAATCATCGAATTTATTTTTAGTATCTTCTAGCATAACTTTTTTATTGCACTTCCATGATCAAACCTTGTAAAGCTTCCCTTATCCTCTTTGTCTTTGCCCTAGTCATTGGACCGCCCATTCTTTGCAAAAGATTTTGAAAATATTTAGGAACAACAACTTGGTCAACACCTTGATTTCCATTACCTATGATAAAATATTTCCTTAAATTGTTGTTGTATTTTGGGTATCTTGTGGTAATATATTTCATATTCATATATGAAAGAATTTATGTAGCATATATCACATATTTTCATATTTATTAAATTATATTTAGCTTCAATTATTTCAATTTCACTTATTTTAGTAATATGGTTTCCTTTATCTTATTCTATGAATTCTTTATATATTTCATTTACTAATTTATCTAAATATTATTTTCTTGTTACAAAATCTCCTTGCATCCTAAGATATATATAATCTAGTAGATTACTAAATCATACTATAACATTTTTAATCATTTTATGGTTTAACAATAGTCTACATATTAATGTATTTTTACTAGTAGTTTTAGATGTCTAGTTTTATACACTCATTGAACTGGCTCATTCATCTAATATCTTTTTTAAATTTAATACAATCTAAGTCTAGATATTCAAATCATAAAGTTTGAATTCTAGTGGTATAGACCCTCTAGTATCCCAGTATAATCCTTCTTCCATTTTTGGTTGTTGCTTTCTCTTATATGAAGGATTAGGTTCATTTGGCTTTTGTCTTTTCCTTTCATTTATGTGAAGATCAGAAGTTTTCTTTGTGAATTATAAAGGGAATTATTATGTTTCTTTCCATAGTAATTTTAGAACTTTATGGTTCATAATCTTTTTCAATAATTGTTATAATATTATCTTCTTCTTTATTAGAGAATATTTTTCTTCATAATGTTTTCTTGATTCCTCATCTGTTAACATTGATAGATTTACTAATGTTTCTACATCTTTAATTTCAGGATTTATAAATTATTCTTCTAATTGTTTTATATACTCTATTAGGTTGGAACTATAGATTTGTTTTTCATTATGAGAAATCTACCATCAGATCTTCTTGGTGGTTATTCTTTTAATCATTCTAATAGATCTCTGTCTAATTGTAATATTTTATCACAACTTTTTTTCCTTATTTCTTTAATGATTTCTACTTAGATTTTATTTATATTTTATAAAGATTCTACTTTTTCCTCTAAACAAATTACGGCTTTCATCATAGCTTTTTAGTTATTTGATATGCTTATTGAAATACTATTATTTTCTAATTCTATTCCTTGTAATCAATCTTTTGATATTTGTAAGAGATTTTTATTTTACAGTTTATTAATTTTCTTATTATTGACTTATTACTTCATTGATAAGATTTTTGACTTCTTCAATTTCTTGTTTTTAATTCTTTTATTTCTTGTTTTAATTCTTTTATTTCTTCTTCTTATTTCCATTATTGTTTACTTATTTTGTTTGATCATTTGTAAATTAAATTCATGATATGCTACTTTTTGTTGCTGCTATCAAATGTTTTTTTAACATTTAAGTTACATTCTTTATGTATTTTAAAGTCTATTAATGTCTCTAGTTTTATTATTTGTTTAATTTTTTGATAAGTTTTATCTATTTTTATGAATTTTTTTCTTCATATATTAAACTATTATGACTATTTTTTAATGAATATTTTACTATATAGTGTACTAAAAATGGATGATTTATTTCTTTTAATAAATAACCTCTTTCAAATTCATAGGCTAAACCTAGGGGTATACTGTGAATTTTAATTTTTGGTATTCTAAGTTTTCATGATGATTCATAATAAAGCATATTTTTTATTTATTATTCTATTGTCTAGGAATACTAATTTTATTAGTGTATCAATTCATTTTTTAAAATGTGCTATTATTAATATTTTAATTCCTCCATTTGAGGATTTTTGATAGTTTATCTATAATTGTTTCTTTTTTAATTAATGATATTTTATACCTTCCTTTTATATTTGTAATATTAATACTTATTTCTTTATTACTTATTTTATAACAAATTATATATTTTCTTAGAAATATTTTCCTTACTCTTGAGAATGATAAGTCTTTGAATCAATCTACTCTCTTAAGATTTAATATTCATTTTTGTGTTTCTTTAAATTTCTTTTTGCTAATTACCATTTCTTGTAAAAAAACATCATGATGTCTTGTATTTATATTTCTATTATTTCTTGATTTTCTATTATTTTTACTATTTTTTATATATAAAAGATTACTATTCATTTCTGTTGACTTTAACTTTAGTCAAGTTAGAGGGTATTTGTGACATTTTTGAAATTTTATTAGTACTTTTAATATTACTTCAAAGCGTGGGGTTATTATTGATACTATCCTATATTTATTTACATTGAACAGGATTTAAACTTGCGTTCCACTTATAATATATATTATTATATTATAAGACGAGTTTGGATGTTCTATGCAAAGTTGTATGTCCCTTTTCTGTATGATGTGCACGTTTTAAATGCTCACGAGTAGGAGTGGATATAATAATCGAAAAACCAACTAACTTGATCTAAATTGAGTTGAACGAGACCTAGTTTTGTATTTTATGGGTCCCAATAAGTTGGTTTTGGTTTTAAAAATACAAAAATTGACGTATGTCAAGTCAGTTAAGGTTTTAAATTTTGTAAACCGACATTTAACTGAATCGACATACATATTATTAATACACATATTTTTTTAAATTTATACATTAATAGTATATATATCATATATATTTATAATCATCTAATTTTATTTAAACTTTTATGTCATTTATGAATGTGAAACAAATTATATTATTCTTCTCTTATATTCATTTTCAAAAAGCTATAACTAATAAAAAAATTAAATTATCTTTTGTTTTAAACAATTTACTTATTCCCAAAAGTTATTCTCTACTTAAAAATATAGAATTTTTTAATTAAATTATTGATTAAATAATAAATATTATTTATTAATTTAACATTAATATAAAATAAAATTATTTAAATGTGTTTGAAAAACAAATAGGTTTAAACCGCAAACTAAATCGATTAAACCAACATAAATAGATTGTCAAATGTTCTCTAACTTACATGTGTATAGGTCGATTTTGATTTTTTAATTTAACAAATTGATATATATTAATTTAGTTAGCATTAGATCAAAACCTATTAAAACTAAAATGTGTCCACCCCTACTCACAAGTGCGTAACTTACGAATAACCTATGATAAGTTTAAGGTTGATATCTAGCATAAATGAAGTGATTTAAAATTCTTTATATATTTTCTCAAAAATAATATTAAGTAAATTAACTCAAATTAAATACTATAAATAAATTATTAAAAATTAAAAAAATAAAATAACTAATTAAGCAATTAAATTTAAAAAATAGATTAGAGAACTTGAATTAAAAAGTAATGCAATTAATAAAAACATTAGCTTGTTAACCAATCATATTTTGAATTATTTATGTTAATTTAACATTTATTCTTAAATTAAAATTATTGATTTTTCAACTAAAACTTTAAAATCTCAATTAAAGAAATTTTTACTTACAATTAATTAGTTAATTTTTTAATGAAAAAATTGTTTATTAATTAAAATAAGTATTAGAAAATTAAAAACCATTTAAACTAATATAATGATAATGTAATTACTTTAAATTTATATTTAAGATGAGATAATTAGGCATAAAAGATATGTCTAAAATCTTAATTAACATATATTCACTTAGATCATAAATTATAACTAATTAGACAATAATTTATAATTAAATATATGAAAATTAATGAATAGGAAATAATCTCAAATTTTTATTAAATAATAATTAATATATCAATCCAAAATAGTAATGATAGTACAATTAAAATCACATAAAAAATTTAGTCAAATATATTATACTCAAAATCATGAATGAAATTATTAAAAATATCATCTTTAATAGAATTTTAAGAGTTCATCCACATGGTTTTGTGTACATTCACATTGGTCCTTTTTAGTGTTATGTTAGGTGTTGTTCAATAGATCTACTTTATTTCTTCATACATCCACTTATTATTTTATTTTATTTATTTTTTGCATGTTTCCCTAAATGAGTCCTATTATTTTTATAAATTAATAAAAAAATCAAAAAATTATTTGTGATTATAAAAAATTTCTCATAATTTTTGAAGTAAAATCCTTAAATAAAATTCAAATATATGACTAAAAATAATAAAATATTAAGATAAATATTACTTTATCATTTTCCTTTTGATTAAAAATAATCACATGTATTAGTTCTTAGGTCAATAAATCTACTTCTTTCCATCAACCCATTACATATTTCCCTCAATCTCAAATATTTATCAATTTAAAAAATAATTACATGAAAAAATAGAGTTAGGGTGTAAATATTTAAATTTTATTTTTATAAATTTATTTATTTTTAATTAATAGATGCTCAATGTTAAGAAAATGTGTAATGAATTGATGAGCAAATATAAAAACATAATACATATAATTTTTAGAAAAATTATAAAAAATAAAACTATTAAAACTTATAATAAAAATAGCATCTAATAATATTAAAGGGTGTCTAAATAGATGATATTTAACATTGAATGAATTTAAATAACCATAGTCTAATTTTAGCGACATCTAATTGGATGATGTTCAAAATAAAATGATGTGCCAGATTTTTTTTAAAAGTAAAAATATGTAAGTTGAACAAAAGATGTGTTATTTTTATAGTTATAAGATTTAAGTTGAACACCGTTAAAATTGAAATGATGTATTAGAGTTTTTTTATAAGTAAAAATATATAAATTAAATTTAAGATATATTATTTTGTAATTATACGTTTTAATGATGTTATTTTATTGTGTAATTATCATGAACCTTTCTTTTGTTTTGTCTTTTATCAATGACACAATATAGGTTTTATTTTGCTTCAGTTAGGTCCCATCTACTTTGAGTTAATATCACTAATGTTCTTGAATAGTTAACGACATTAGCTTTTCATCTAATGATATATTTTCTCTCTTATGACTATGATACCAAATTAAGGCTAGTTATTTTATTACGCTAATTGTTACTTCCTACAAAGTGTTCTTTAAAAGCAAAGCTTTGAGTTTGTTATCAAAATATTTTTTTATTTTTATAATTTCCTTATTTTATGTTCATAAAGGCTTATAACTATTTTCTTTGTATTAATTTTCTTATTTATCAATTTTATAAATATTATAAAAAAATATTTAATCATTTAAGATCTTTAAATGACTTAGAATTATAATTATCATACTTGAATTTAATGGTTCTACCACAAAATTCCCTTCTATTATACATCTTCTTTTATTACACTTAATATACCTCATATTGCTCAAATTTTAATACTCTTCTGGTAATTGTGAAACTTTTGCATTCGTACATAATATGGTGTCCAAATTAGACTTACTATAAAATATAAAAAAGTAATTGCACTCCATTTTATTCATAATATTAATAAATATTATAACTCTAAAAGCCAAGAACCTTGAGCTCATAGTTTCTAGTAACATAGTTGCTAGATGAATGATTTTTTGAGTAGAGAGATGGTTATTGTTGAAGTTGTGTCCAACTAATGGAAATAAAAGTTTATTTTATAAG
Organism: Hippophae gyantsensis; assembly: GCA_030763125.1. NCBI lineage: Eukaryota > Viridiplantae > Streptophyta > Magnoliopsida > Rosales > Elaeagnaceae > Hippophae > Hippophae gyantsensis. The sequence goes on along the minus strand of CM061033.1, from coordinate 1,123,917 downwards.
ACTATCACTATTTTACCCTTACTTTAATAATTTACCTAACTTTTTTCTTTTGAATTTAAGCCTTTCATTTTCTGAGCATGATATGCCTATTGAAGATGTGGGTTCTATATCTTTTTCCTCTTTATTATTTTCTATCGACGATCCTTTTGATGATGCAGAAAATGACACATATTTATCTTCTCAATCTTTGATGTAGTAAATGAATTTTTGATCATTAGTGGTTTTATTGGTATAAAAATAAAATACCTTTCTTGTTTCTTGAAAAAATTTCAAGTTATTAATCATAAAATTTGCCTCAAACTTATTGATTTTCTCATCGTCTTTTTCATTGAGGGCCATATTACTCTGTGAAGTGATTATGACTTCATTAGCCAAATAATTTACTTTAATTTTGAAAGAATTATCAATTTTTTTGAATTCATGATAAATTTGTCCTAACATCTGTCCTCTTAATATACCAAATTCATCTATATTGAATTCCTTTTCTAGAAATTCCCTTGTAAAACCCCATAACTTTATTATAAATGAATTTGCAACTTCTATTTTTTTTTCATTTCATTCTATTCAATATCTTTATGGGGAAAGGGGGAAGAATTAAAATAAATTTTCATGAAAAAAAGGCTAAAATGGTATAATCCCTCTATCACCCCAGACCGAAAGGGGTAATCTCGTAGTTCTTGGTCTCATGGACGTTGATAAGATCCTTACATCTAGCAACACCTTAGGGGATGACATAGCCTTAAAGTTAAGGGAAAGGTTGATATATGGCCATGAAAGAAGAATTGAGTGGAATATAATTGACTAGGGTGGTAGAGTCATGGAAACTGATTCGATTGCTGATAAAATAGAATTTTGGGTCTTTGAACTTGGAGATTGAGTTTGGTTGCACATGTGTAAGGAACTTTTTCGACTCAATAGAAATCCAAGCTGCTACCTTGAAAGGATAGACCTTTCCAAGTCTTGGAACATGTCAACAACAATGCATACAAGTTAGATTTGCATGGTGAGTATAATGTAAGTGCTACCTTTAATGTTTTTGATTTGATTCCTTTTGTTGTAGGTGATGAGCTTGATTTGAGGACAAGTCCTTTTAAATAAAAGGGAAATGATAAGGATATGACTAACAAAAGAGCATGGAATGTAGATATGATTTAAGTTCCTATTGGTGTAGTAAGAACTCGTGCTAAGAAATTCCAAAATATGTTAAATGGGCTTATTCAAGGGATTTGGGATCAAGTATACATATGGAGGCCCATTGATGGTGATGAACCAATTATCTAACCCTTAACAAACATGGTTCATATCCAATAAAGCCATTAGGAAAAACTTATGAGATTTAGGTGCATGTATTTAGGAGGAAAAATTAGATTTGTAGTGGCTTAAAAAGTCAAGTCATAGCTTTCTTTCCTTTTCTAGTTTTAGTTGATTATTTTTTTTCAACTTTCCTTATTTTTTGGTTTTGGCAAGTTGCCTTAAGCATGTTTAGTAATTAATGCACAATCTTAGAGAATATTAAGGATGATTTCTTAAACTTAGGGAATATTAGGGCTGAATACTCGTGATATTGAGTCTATAAATTGTACTTTTATCATTCAATAAAATCAGTTGATCATTCATAAGAAAAATGTGAGCAATTTCTCTTTGATTCTTTTAGAGCTATATAAACTTATCGGATTTTCTCTATGGCATTCATCCCTTAACTTATCAATTTATTTTTCCATCCTTAATTATGGTGTCTTCCTTATAACAAGGTTCACATCTCTTATAGGTGTTGGGTCATGGTTTTCATCCGAATCTGAAAGCAAAACAGTCTTAGGCATTAATCTTGTAAAGGGTTTCATCACAAGTTGGTGAGGTTTGTATCAGCAAGCCTTCATGATATCTGATAGGAGGAACCAGAAATCAATGATTATTTGATTTTGCTATATAACTCTTGGATACAAATTCTTTTTTACACTTATGTTACCCATTCTTTCACTTCTTTAACCTTTGTCTCATAGTTAAATCTTATAAACCTCTTTATTTCAAATTTTTCACTTGGATTTTTTTTTATATCTATTATGTTTGTAATAGCCCATTTCCTTAAGCATCATCTTGAAGGAAGATTGGATTAGACAAGTGTAATCCTATGAAAATTCTCCAAAAATGGATGTTGATGACGGAAAGAGCTTGACATGGCTACCAGTAGTGAATAAATATTTGAATGCATTTTCTAAAGAATTACCTGGATCTTCTCTAGCTCAAGAGAAATTTTATAATTAAGATATATCTTGGAACTGATAACTATCTCTTTCTATCAAATGACAAAAGTAGAGAAAAGAGTTAAGGAAGTAGTTGGATGAACTATTGGGAAAAGGATCATTTAACCAAGATCGGCACCTTGTGAAATGATAGTAAAAAAAGGATATAAGTCTTAATTTGTACATTATCATGACAACATTAGAAGGATAATTCGACCAACTTAAGGATGCAAGGTTTCAAAGTTAAGACATCAACACTTACAAGTTAAGAGTATTGAGAGTATCAAGACTACCTTCAAAGATTAGAGCAATCACTCTAGAAGAATGAGGAACTTATGAAAGCACTACTTTGAAGTAATCAAAGATTGATGATTTTATGTGAAAATTAAAAAAAAGGAAATTTAGAGACTATGATACCCTCTAACACCTTTGATTCAAAAGAGCATCAATTGCTTACAAACAAAGAACGTGAACATGGAGCAACCCCCTTTTTCACACACATTTCCTCCCTCTTCTCTCCCTTTCCTACTAGAAATTTCTCTCTCTAAGATATTAACATTTTTTGTCACATTTTGGTGGGCAATTTGGGGATAAATATTAAGGAGTTTGGGTTTGAAAGCTCATCGATGGAATAACTTTACACATAGGTTTTTATTCTAACTTTTTAAATTCATACATTATTTTTAATAAAATTATCATGCATTATATGTTATGAATAAAAGTGAAAAACTGATGTCATGGTTCTATTAGCAATGTTATAATATTATAAATATTGTTTAAAAATAAGATACTCGTTATAAATTTTTATTGTGCATACTGGAAACTTTTATATGAAATGGATATCAAATATTGATGTGAAATGAATATTGAGAATGTGATATGACATCTAAGAATTTTATATATGCATTATGAGAATGGTTTTGTACGTAGGGAGTATACTTGTATGTTGTCTTTCGGAGTATGGTACCTATAGGCTACTAGTTACAGCAAATTGTTTTCGAAGAACTACAAGTACACATATATCTTTGGAGATTTTCCATCTATGGTGTCTAATAACTATATTTTATATAATTATTTTCATCTATTTTATTAATTATAATTGTTATGTTCTTGACATTTTTAGTTAATTTTAATTGAATAAATTAATATTTACTATTTATTTTTTAAGGAATATATTTTTAAGAAAATTAAAGAATTTGAATCGAAAAAGTACTTAATTGCAAGTATATGTCTGAAAATATAATTTAAATTAAAAGAGTGCTTAATTGCAATTAACAAAAGTCTAAAATATAATTTAAATTAGAAAAGGGCTTAATTGTAATTAAAGAAAATTTAAAAGTTAATTTGAATTAAATTGGAGGGCTAAACTGCAATTAAGAAAATTTATTTTCCTCGTAGGAAAAGGAGAACACTCACACAATTATCAAACGCGCAACACGCACCGTCCGATCAGACAATCAACAGCTTGGATCAATCGCATGGAGCCAAACGCGACAAACTCGAGTGAACCTAGGTTTTCAGGTGACATGTTACTCGGCACTGAGTAGGGCTCACCTACCGCGCAGGTCGGCATTTATGGTGGGATCCATGTGTCTGCTACGTAGGCAATTTCCCGTGCGACGTAGTCCACAAAAACTTTTTACGCCCTAACCATCCAACGAATCATACAATGCCATGTGTCTCAAATATTCCTGTAGCTAATCTGAAGCAAACACGTGGCATGTATTGGTTAAAACAAAAGCACAGAATCAGCGCACGCGTTTGCAACTAAAGGGTGGGACCCACGTGTCTCTCGTGCCATGATCTCGTGCGGTGCAACCATGTGCAAGCTCTCCCTCCCACCATTTAAAGGCTGCCATTTGTCCCACTATTTCTTTGAGCCAGTCAAAATGTTGACACGTGGCACACGTTTTGAATTAAAAAGAAATAAAAAATGGCGCACGTTGTCCACTATTTTGCACGATAAATTTCTTTTACATGCGTCTGCCAAAAGAATATTTCTTGTTTTCCACTTTAAATATTTTTAAAATTTTAGTAGGGCTATAAATATGTGATATAGAGAGAAATATAGAGGTTCGGTTGGAGACTTGGATTGTGGAACACGCAGAAGCCATTTTTGGCTTTTGTTGTGTTCTGTAACTGATATTCCTTAAATGCTGTAATTTTAATTTTTATTTATGAAGTAATTAAATTTTTCTAGGGTTGTGTTTTAGTTAAATTTAGGAAGCTTGAGTTTATTTATTTTTGAAAGATTTATGAGACTTTTAATTTGTTTATTCTATTTTTGCTTAATGTTTTTAATTATTGGAAAATTTATCAATTGATCTGTGGCACTTAAATAAACTTGGAAGAGGCATTTTTGTGTGATTGCTCGTGGATAAAATAACATGTATATATGAAGGATATGAATATACCTTTATTGTATGTGTGACCATTTGAGAACTTAGAACATAATGAATCTTGGTAAATTTAATTCTCATAGGAATATAGTGAATTAATTTAGCGAGATGTGTCTATATGGAGTTCGGGAGAGATGTATGGATAATATTAGAAGTTCTTGGTTGATAAATTAAATTTACAAAAAATATAAATCAAGAGAAAATGACATGATTCCAGTGGATTAATTTGGTGAAAACTGCAATCCTAGAATTTTCTTATTTATTTGTTGTTTACAAAAATTAGTTAGTTTCACCTTTCAAATTAACGATTGTTTTGGATAAAATCATATTGAAACAATTTTAGTACTCCACAAACTGTAGTAACAAATCTCCGTGAGAACGATACTTTACTTATCAAATTTTATTACTTGTGATTGTGTATACTTGCACGATTTTATGTTCTCTTAAAAGAGACAACAAGTTTTTAGCGCCGTTGTCGGGGATTTGTTTACTATTTATTTTTGTTGATATAAATACCAATCAATCTGATTTTAATTCAAAAAATAAATAAATAAATAAATTAAAAAATAAAAATTTTCATGCCTTTTGTTTCTTGCTTAATTTATTTTTCAATTTTCTGGTAAGTTGAGATTTTGTTTGACACACAATATCTTAACTCACAAAAAGAAAAAAAATTGAGAAGTCAAGCTAACGACTTTAAATCAAGCACTTCTTGTGAGGTAACCCATGTGTTTTAATTTTATTTTATTTAGTTTAGCATGTTTTAGTTTTATATTTCTTTATGTTGTTATTTTATTTTTCGTAGGTGCAAATTTGAGGAAGTAAAGCTATTTTTGGATGTCAATCTTACAAACCAAACTAGGAAGTTTCTTTAGACCCATCTCATATGGTCTTTAACGTTCACACATTGAGGACAATGTGTATATTAAGTTTGGGGGTGGTAGAGAAATTGAACTTAGTTGAAATATTTTCTGGATATTGTTTCTTGTGAAGATTTATTTGTTAGATTGATTGAAGATATTTTGCGTTTAATGGTGATTTATTTCTTCGGTTTAAATAATACATAACTCCTTGAAAAATTTGAATATTGTCTAAGTTATGAATAATTTTTATGTATGTTACATTTTTACAAGAATATATATTTATGAGCACTAGTCTTGATTTTTGAGTTGCTATGGTAATTTAGAGAAGGTTTATGTGAGTATGCAATTTGATTGATATTTGTGGTGTCATAGTTCTTAGAATTTTTTTGATTTTCTCTCGAGACGAAATTCTAGATAACACTTAACTAAGAAAATGATTTAGGCCATCTTTGGATCGTTTGAGCCTTTCTATCTACCTTCACATGCTTTATCCATAATATACCCCTTTGAGCTTCAAAGTTTATATATATATTTTTATCTCATTTCAAAAAGCCTAGTAAAATATATATATATGTTTAGATATATCTATTTTTCTTATCTCACTAACATGTGACAATTGTTAGTAAATGTTTAAAGATATATCGGAAAAAAGAAGATACTGAAAAGAAAAAAAATAGATTCTAAAAAGAAAAAAACGAGAAAGAGAAAAAAAAAAGAGTACTGCATGTGATGCTAAATCCCAAATTGGGAAGTATTTATTGAGATGTTAGAAGGTATCTTGTTCAATCCTAAAATGATGTGTTTGGGAAAAGTTTTGAGCTAAATATTATCTTTTATCCTACCTTTACCTAAGCCATACATTACAAGCTTAATAAAGTCCTATTGATTTTGTGTTTTGTGTTTGTCTACATTAGTGGAGAGAGAAATCAAAAATAAACTTATGAGATTTGTGATTTCATTAAAAATTATTTGCGTTCATATTTGCATAAACTGATCCGGATTGCATGTGATGAAATATGAAAAGACTTCACACACACACTAAAATTCATTGTGAAAATGTAATATACTTTTAAATTGATTTCAATGCTTAGATAAAATTCTTTTATTTCTTTGAGTTATGTTATTTGAAATGACCAAGAAGAAATATTTTGAAAATCGTTATTTTAAATGCTTGTATCCTTGTTTTATTTCTTTCCTTTTCCTCGAGGACTAGCAAAATCTTAAGTTTGGGGGTGTGATAATTGTATTTTATATAGTTATTTTCATCTATTTTATTAATTATAATTGCTATGTTCTTGACATTTTTAGTTAATTTTAATGGAATAAATTAATATTTACTATTTATTTTTTAAGGAATATATTTTTAAGAAAATTAAAGAATTTGAATCGAAAAAGTACTTAATTGCAAGTATATGTCTAAAAATATAATTTAAAATAAAAGAGTGCTTAATTGTAATTAACAAAAGTCTAAAATATAATTTGAATTAAATAAGGCTTAATTGTAATTAACAAAAGTTTAAAAGTTAATTTAAATTAGAAAAGGGTTTAATTGCAATTAAAGAAAATTTAAACATTAATTTGAATTAAATTGGAGGGCTAAATTGTAATTAAGAAAATTTATTTTCCTCGTAGGAAAAGGAGAACACTCGTGCCATCATCAAACGCGCAACACACACCATCTGATCAGGCAATCAACGGTTTGGATTAGTTGCGTGGAGCCAAACGCGACAAACTTGAGTGGACCTAGGTTTTCAGGTGACACGTTACTTGGCGCTGAGTAGGGCTCACCTACCGTGCAGGCCGGCATTCAAGGTGGGACCCACGTGTCTGCTGCGTAGGTAATTTCCCGTGCGACGCGGTCCACAGAAACTTTGTGCACCATAACCATCCAACGAATCATACAATGTCACGTGTCTCGAATATTCCTATAGCTAATCCGAAGCAGACACGTGACACGTATTGGTTAAAAAAAGCGCAGAATTAGCGCATGCGTTTGCAACTGAATGGTGGGACCCACTTGTCTCGCGTGCCATGATCTCGTGCGGTGCAACCACGTGCAAGCTTTCCCTCCCACCAATTAAAGGCTTCCACTGTCCCACTATTTCTTTGAGCCATTCAAATGTTGACATGTGGCACACATTTTGAATTAAAAAGAAATCAGAAATGGCACACACTATCCACTGTTTTGCACGATAAATTTCTTTTACATGCGTCTACCAAAAGAATATTTCTTGTTTTCCACTTTAAATATTTTTAATATTTTATTAGGGCTATAAATATGTGATATAGAGAGAAATACAAAGGTTCATTTTGAGGTTCGGTTGGAGACTTGGACTGTGGAACACGCAGAAGCCATTTTTGGCTTCTGTTGTGTTCTACGTGTGCCAAAAAATTAGGAGCAGAGATGTTTTAATTTTATTTGTGTTCTATAACTGATATTCCTTAAATGCTGTAATTTTAATTTTTATTTATGAAGTAATTTAATTTTTCTAGGGTTGCGTTTTAGTTAAATTAATGAAGCTTGAGTTTATTTATTTTTGAAAGATTTATGATACTTTTAATTTGTTTATTCTATTTGTGCTTAATGCTTTTGATTATTGGAAAATTTATCAATTGATTGTGGCACTTAAATAAACTTAGAAGAGGCATTTTTGTGTGATTGCTCATGGATAGAATAACATGTATATATGAAGGATAGAAATATACTGTTATTGTATGTGTGACCATTTGAGAACTTAGAACGTAATAAATCTTGGTAAATTTATTTCTCATAGGAATATAGTGAATTAATTTAGCGAGATGTGTCTATACAGAGCTCGGGAGAGATGTATGGATAAATTAGAAGTTCTTGGTTGACAAATTAAATTTACAAAAAATATAAATCAAGGGAAAATTACATGATTCGAGTGGATTAATTTGGTGAAAACTGCAATCTTAGAATTTTCTTATTTATTTGTTGTTTACAAAAATTAGTTAGTTTCACCTTTCAAATTAACGATTGTTTTGGATAAAATCATATTGAAACAATTTTAGTACTCCACAAAATGTAATAACAAATCTCCGTGGGAACAATACTTTACTTATCAAATTTTATTACTTATGACCATGTACACTTGCACGATTTTATGTTCTCTTAAAAGAGACAACATTGTCTATATGTGACCGTGGATTATTGTGGGTGATATATATGACAACAAATTTATTGCTCGCACACGGGCCTCCGAGTTAGACCCCCATTGTGTTTAGAGCTTGTCGTATAGTATGGATTCATTGACTACACATAGGCCTCAAAGTTGGACCCTTCATTACCTTTTAGAGTTGACCTACCTATAGACGAGGGCTCATTACGTGATTTGATAGATACATGTGGCATATGTATTGTAATTGTACATGGGGTCGGAGACAGACCCATATTCGTCTCAAAGTTGAACCGCACATGTGCCCATGTATTTGGATGACGAATACATATAGGGTTGCATTTCATGTATTGGATTATACCATATATAATATTTTATATTGTAACAACATGCATTGGAACACCAGTATTGTATATTCCCTCAGTTTCCTCCAAAGCGAGGAGGTACAAGTATAATTGGGTTTTGTGATAAAAAATATCCTCACTTTATTTATTGATAATGATTACCATTCATGAAATTTTATTAATAAAAACATGCATAATGAATAATGTTTATTAAAATAATATTTAGAGCAAACTCCTACTAAGTTATATGTAGTTCACTCTTACTTTTCCCTTTTTACCTAGCTGAATTGTTTTTAGATAATAGTAATGAATTTATGATTATTGTGAACGGAGGATATCGATGTTATAAGGTTTGACTTAAAACCTTATTTCTTTTATTGGTTATTATAATTTACAATTAGGTAGGCTGAGACTATTCTGGTAAATTTTACTTGATTTAATAAATGTATTTGATTTGAATTTATGACTTAACAATGAATTTTACCTTTTGAATATAAAATTTCTAAACAATAACCAAATTGTTTATAACACTAATTTTTAAATTAAAATTTTCATGATTAAACATGTATAGAAAGCTTTGTAAACAAAAATTGGATTAGTTCATTCAAGAATATTAAATTTACTCCCTATAGGAAATTATTTTTTGGTGGTGGTGCAAAATTTCATATCTTCGATATATTCATAGGTAGATTTTGTGGTTAAACTATAGTGACTCAACCATTATGGTTTCCCTAAATAGTATTGGTGATTGTACTATTTTTACTGTCTCTATCATAGGTGTTTCCCTTAATAGTACTGGTGATTGTACTATGAGAGGTGTTTCCTTGAATAATAGTGGTGATTGTACTATATTTCCTAAGGTCTTCAACTTGTTTGGTGACAAGGGTTGTTCTTATAATGCTGCAAAGTAATTTTTAACTATATCTTCTAGAGTTATTATTTTTGTGACTTTGTATTTGGCATAACTACATTTTGCTTCTATTGTATTAGTGAAAGCTCTGTGAGTTATTCCATTAAACCGATAATATTTTGCTTGCTTTAGACCAGTTGTTGTAAATTCTTGGTTTTAGACTATTATAGACCACGTTAGTCTTTTTCTCTTCTTTTTCAGCCTCAACTAAGCTTTTTCTTTTTCTTTTTAGAGTTTTTACTCTCTTTTGAAGTGTTAAATTCTCCCTTCTCATTTTAAATTCCTTCTTCAAAAGTTTTTCTTTTCTTAGAATGAATCTTTAATGGGGATTCCTCTTTAGACTTTTTGGACTCTAATGTTCGTTTTGAACTATTAGGTTCTTTTTGTTTAATTCATGTCTCCAAAAGAGACATCTATAGGTATAAAATCTCGAGTTATTTTTTATAGTTAAATATGTTAATTCTCTTGTAAAGGTATCTACTAAACTATTATTGTTTCCTAGAAGATGTTCGACATCAAAATTGTAGTGGTTAAATCACTGTTGTTATCTGACTAATCTTACTTGTTTATAATCACTTGCAATATTAGAAAGAAGAGTATTCATTCATTTTTTGATAAAGAGTATTCATTTTCTGAGTTAGTTATTTCCTCTTCAATTTCTTCTAATAGATAAATATTACAAGTATTATTTATATCTGACTCCTCTATTGGTTATAATTCTATCTTAAAAGCTTCTTCTAAGATTTTTGTTTTCTATGAAAATTTATTTTTAAATTATTTTTTAGGTTGAAGTATGTTAGGGCATTCATTAGCATAATGTTATTCCTTATTGTAGATCCAACATTTGCATTTTCCCCCTAACGGGCAATAATTTTTTGTTTTTTGGTGGCTTATATTTTCTTCTCCTAAAATATATTTTTTCTATAAAACTCTTTGTTATACCTTCTCTTATATTTATGGAATTCATGTTTTCTAAATTTATATCTTCTAAATATTTTGTACATTTTATATTTTTTCTTGTAAGATTTTATGTTACATCCATATTTTTCTAACATTCTAAAATCTCCTATTTCACAACATATTTTATCGTTTTCTCTTATTTGTTTATATTTCTATCTTTATCGACATTTAATGATTATCCACTTTTTAGGACTTCTTATTTCTCCTAAGATATCTGATTTAATTTCTCGATTTTTTATTCCATCATTTTGTTATTATTTTATGTAATATTCTAGATATTTCTGAAAAAACATTTCTTTAAAAGTGTTTTGCATGGAGGGTGGTAACTTATGATAATACATTTCATATTCACAAATAAAAGAATCTATATAACGCATGTTACATATTTTTATATTTGCTAAATTTTATTTGGCTTTCTCAATTTCATTTTCAATGGATTGAGTAGTATGTCTTCCTTTTCTGATAAATTTCTTATATATTTCATTTACTACAGTATCTAAATATTCTCTACCAGTGGGAATATTCCCCTACATCTGTAAATGTTGTTTTCGGATAAATTTGTAAACCAAATTTTAATATTTCTTATCATTTTGTAAGCTATTAAAACTCTACAAGTTGAAAGGTTTGATTGTACAATTGGAGAGGTTTGTATGATTATACTCATACTAGTAGATCATTCATCTAAAGTTTTTTTCTTGTCTATTATACAGTCTAAATCTAAAAGATCAGATATTTAATTTTCAAAAAGTTTGAATTCTGGTGGGATACTACTCTAATTTCCCAATGTAATTCTTCTTCCATTTTGGGTTGTTGTTTGTTTCTATAAGGAATGTCAAGTTCTTCTAGGCTTTGCCTAATTATTCTCTATGTGGGTCAGATGTTTCTTCTTGATAAGTAACTGATAATAAAATTGGTTTCATATGATTTTTTAGATCATATTTTCTGGTTCAAAATCAATTTCATTGATTATTGTCATATCATCTTCCTCTTTGTTTGTACAAAGTTTTTCATCATAATGTCTTATTGATTATTCATCTATTAGAATTAACAAACTAACTTTTCTATGTCCTTATTTTCAAGGTCTATAAATTATTTTTCTAATTCTTTCCTATATTCCATCAATCTGGGATTATTGCTTCTTCTTTATCTTTAGATTTTTCTTTTTCTCAATCCTAGGTATCAATGCATCTGATCTCTTAGGTGATTATCCTTTTAATCCTACAAATATACCAAAATTGTAATATATGATTTCATTGTCCTTGTGTATGTTAGTTACAACCCTTTTTAATTCTATAAATTCATTATGTATGTTTTGTTGTAACTTCTTATTATAACCACATCCATTTATTTCTTTTAGAAGTTTTTTTCATGTTTCATTTTTATCTTGTAAGGACTTGATGTTTGATTCTTATACTATATCCATCTCCTTCTACTAAAAGAATTAAAGATGAAATTGCTATTATTTATTTATTTTTATAAGCTTATTAAGCTTTCATCAAAATCTAATTCTATATTTTTTAGTTTATTTTTAAACATTATTAAGATAATAATGATATTATTTTCTTTCTAATATTATGTTATAGACTAATAATTTTATTATTTTAACTTCTTGTTTTAGATCTGTAACATCTATTTCTTTATTAGAGATTTCTTCTTCTAGATTTATAAGCGTAAATCTTGATACATTACTATTTCTTGCTATATTACATTTTATTTATAGTAGCAGAAGTTTTTCTTTAATATATAAGTTTCATTTTTTTGGTATTTTAAAGTTTGTTAATACTTCAAATTTGATTATTATTTTTTTACTTTTTTAGAAAGTGTTATCTATTTTTATGAATTAATTTTGTCCATATATTGAACTATTATGATATTTTGTTATTGAATATCATATTATGTACTCTATTGAAAATGGATAATTTTGTTCTTTTATTAAATATACTCTTTTGAATTCATAAATTAAGCTAAATACTTAGTTTAAGTGTTTTTCATTAATGTTAATAATAAACCTAGGATATGTTATGAATTTTAATTTTTGGTATCTCAAGTTTTCATAAATCATTTCTAATAAAACATTTTTTCTATTTATTATTTTATTATCTAACAATGCTAGTTTTATTGGTGTATCAATTTATTCTCTAAAATATATTTTTATTAATTTTTGGATTCTTCATAAATGGATGTATCCAATATTTGTTTTATCATTTTGAAATTTTTTAAATAATTTAAATGAAATGGCTTCTTTTTTTATTAATAGTATGTTATATTTTCTTTTATATTTGTTATATTAATACTTATTTATTTATTATTTATTTCATAATAAATTATATATTTTCTTAGAAATATTTTTTTTAATATTGAAAACGATTAATCTCTAAATCCATCGTATTTAATTTTACTTTTTTTAATTTTTTAATTTTTTAATTTTTTAATTTTTTTTACTAATTATCATTTTTTTTGAAAAATATCTTAAAATATTTTGTGTTTTTATTTCTATTATTATTGATTTTTTACTATTTTTGTTATTTTTATGTATAAAATTATTATTTATTTTCGTTAATTGAAGAGAGTTTATGATTTAAAAATTTGAGAATATTTTGTGATATTTTTTTAAAACTTGAAGGGTATTATCCCTATTTTATTTTATTTTTTCTGAATTTTTATTACAAGGACCCGCAATTTATTACATATTATATCCGGATTCTTACAGGTCAGTCGGTTGCTTATTAATTTTTCAACTTTCTCATTTACCGTTGGTCAAGGATTCTCTATACTCAAGAGCACAAGCTTTCCTTCTTCTTTCTCGTCGGTCTAACTCGCTTGTCCTCTCTCTAAAACTAACTATTAAAGTCTCACATCGACTAGAGATCGCACCCACGCTGCGTATATAAACAAGGGCAGTCCTCCATCTCATAACCTGGGTTTTGAGATGGAGTTAGGCCCAAATTTAACATGGTATCAAAGCAAGGTTACCCAGTCGGTGCAGTTGTTTCACCACTGGTGAGTGATGCATTCCGCCACTTGGGCTCCATAAGCTCAACATCCCCGTCGGTCTCAAGGAAAAAGACCCTTGCCGATGTGAGGGGGAGTGCTAAAGTCCCACATCGACTGGAGATCGCGCTCACGCTGCGCATATAAACAAGGGCAGTCCTCTATCTCATAACCTGGGTTTTGAGATGGAGTTAGGCCCAAATTTAACATGGTATCAAAGCAATGTTACCCGGTCGGTGCAGTTGTTTCGCCACTGGTGAGTGATGCATTCTGTCACTTGGGTTCCATAAGCTCAACATCTCTGTCAGTCTCAAGGGGATAGACCCTTGTCGATGTGAGAAGGAGTGTTAAAGTCCCACATCGACTGGAGATCGCACCCACATTGCGCATATAAACAAGGGCAGTCCTCCATCTCATAACCTGGGTTTTGAGATAGAGTTAGGCCCAAATTTAACACCAACCTCCTCTTTTCACTCATTCTATTCTCGCACCTTTTATATATTGAGCGGTAAGTTCCAGAACCCCCCTCCTCATTTAAAGATAATACCAAAGTTTTTTCTGATTCTTGTATATACTTGTTGTTTGATTCTTTCTTTTTTCCATTTTCCGTTTTTTGAATTATCCAGTCCCTTTACACGTACCCCGTTTATTTGTATCTCGGTCATTGTATTTTTGGTGATTTCAAATCAGTAGTTTCTTTTCCTTCTTTTATGGTTTTATCAAAATTCAGATTGATGTTTGGACTGTTATTTGATGAGTAAGCGGGTGATTCATTTCTTTATTTGTTTATTGGGCATGTTCTATTTTTTGCTTAGACTTTAATTATGATGATAAATCTTAAATCCTTTTAAGTGTGATGAATTTATGTGTGTATGTGAGACACAAAAAGAGTTGGGTAATAATTTGTGCATCAGATTGACCTAGACAGGGAAAAGAGTTTCAGTTGAGTTTGTCCAATGTGATGGTTATGCGAACTTTCCCACTTTAGATATCTGTCAGTTGTGTGCTAGATAAAGATAAATCCTAATCTATAATGTCTATTCATTCAATTCACTGTATGTGTCCCTTTTAATGCCTTGTAAATCTCGAAAATCGAAGAACACAATTTAATATGAATTGTTAGAAACTCAGGCGTAACTCAACTTAATAAGATCTCATTAAGTTAAGGATTACTCAAGCTTATAAGAAGTTTTTGCTACTTTATCCTAGTCGATGTGAGACAAGAATACTTAACAACTCCCCTCCACACGGCGGACAAAGGTGGACATTAGCGTCACGGTGAGACTATGGTAGAGCCCAATTAAGTCAAAGCACATAGAGACTAGGCCCAGCTCTGACACCATGTTAGAAACTCAGGCCTACCTTAACCCAATAAGATCTCATTAAGTTAAGAGTTGTTCAAACTTATAAGAAATTTTTATTGCTTTATCCTAGTCGATATGAGACAAGAATACTTAACATAAATATTCAAAACTTCAAGGCTTTTTATTATTATTATTTTTAAAATTTTCATCGTTACGAGCTTAGTGCAGCACTGCTTCAATTGTAATCGGTTATTAGTTTTTTTTGCTCTTAGTTTTTACTCTCCCTCTCTTCTGGGAGAAGGTTAATAAGCCTATATCATTCAGTGCTCGTGCTGTAGCAACCTGCAATTTTAGCTGGCAATCATTTTGGTTACGTATTGAAGAAAGTGAAAAGTATGAATCTGGGAGTGTTTCCAAAGGGATAAGCTGAATTCATTCAGCAGTCATCCAATGTTCAAGTTTGTTGATTGTCTGCTGTTGATGAACTTTTCTCAACTTCTTGCAGAGTGAGCAAGTTTGATGTATGCATGAGATTTGTCACCACTTTTCTTTCTGTAGACGATGGCCTCAAGAGCAATTTTGCAGAGAAAGAGGTGCGTCCTCAACTCCCAGAATCAGCCCACTTTCTCGGTTTGTGGTTTCTTGAGCTCCCAGCTTCTGCAGTCATCCCAATCTGATTACTTAGGAAGTGCAAGCTCAGTTATACGTCCATCATTTTTAACTTCCACTAACAGGAGTGGCACAAGTGTATTTTCACTTTCTGATAAATTTTTACAAGCTTTTACAGCAGCAGGATCTTTCAAGCAAAGCTCTTTTAGATCATCTATTTTGAATAAGAAAATTCTGAGGGCCGACTTTGTTTTTTCTTCTGGTCATATATTAACCTCACAGTCTATGAGATACACTTCCACATCAACTGCTGGTCAGTCTGAAATTGGGAGAGGTAGTGATGGAAAGGAACATCATCTTTCTCAGCAGAGAAAGGAAGCTTCACCAGAGGAGTGTGACCAAGCAGTTGAAGGTTTGGGCACAGTAAAAGCCAAAGCCAAAGCCAAGCAGATACAAGATTCCCAGAAAAATGCTAAAACCGTAATCATGACTGTGTGGGCTAAGCTTCTAGGAATTGGTCCTGCACTAAAAGCTATAGCTTTGATGAGCAGGTTTGAGACATATATCCTTAATATGTGTGCTTATGCTTATTTAATACATTTATTAATTTTTGATATTTCAGGGAAGACTGGGCTAAGAAGTTAAGTCACTGGAAGGATGAATTTAAGTCCACTATGCAGCACTACTGGTTGGGAACGAAACTTCTTTGGGCTGATGTTAGAATCAGCTCCAGGTTGTTGTTGAAACTTGCTAGTGGGAAGAGTCTTTCTAGAAGGGAGAGACAGCAACTCACGCGCACCACAGCTGATATCTTTAGGCTAGTTCCGTTTGCAGTTTTCATTATAGTTCCATTTATGGAGTTCTTGTTGCCAGTGTTCCTGAAATTATTTCCCAACATGCTACCATCAACCTTCCAAGACAAGATGAAAGAACAGGTAATGGTTTTGAGAACTATTAGATCCATTAGACATTGTTATAACTGTTAGAAATTGCTTTTACTTCACTCGTGCCAGATATCATGAGATTAATTTTTCCAATATTATGGCTTTGATTTTTTTTTTTTGGGGAGGGCAGAGAGTAAGAGAGGGGGGGTGGGGGAATTTTGCATTCAACAATTTTCCTTAGGCAGTTCCCCTTCTCCGCTTTATAAATTGATGCTTAATTAAGAATATATCTTTTGTTGCTATTTCAGTTTTCAAATGACTTTGCATTGGTAATTAGTGTTGTTGGAGATTTCCAACAAGTGTGGTATACTAGTAAACCTGTGGCTCTATGCCTTGTTCCATGAGACTTTGAAGTATTAACAAACAATATAAGTAAAACTAAAATTCTTTTATACGTCTTTTTTAATGAGAATTCTTGTACATGTTTCGTTTCCTTGATTTTCAAACTCCCACCTAAAAAATGCACATGACTTTTACAGGTGATCTATTGTTATGCATTTTTGTTATTTCACTTTTCCTGGCCTCTCCTAGTTTCATTATTTAAAGAGACAATATCTAATTTATAATTCTTGACTTGTAGGAGGAATTGAAAAGAAAGCTGAATGCAAGAATGGAGTATGCAAAATTTCTTCAGGACACGGTGAAAGAAATGGCAAAAGAAATTTAGACCTCACGAAGTGGAGAAGTTAGGAAGGCAGCAGAAGATCTTGATGAATTTATGAACAAGGTTAGGTTTAATCATTTTTTTTCCTTTTGCAAGCCTTGAAAATGTGTTGGTTATCACATCTTCCAAAAGTTTAAGCTAGTATTGTTGGCGTATCCCTTGAAATTTGTGTCCCTCACGGGGATCATTGAAAAGCCTTATGAGTTCACTTAGAGGAATGCATCATTTTTAGCATTTTCTTATAGCAAAGTGGTGAATTATGGATGGTTTCTAAAACCCCAGACGTATAATTTCACCGAGCAACTGGGGTCTGTGTGATAGTTGTTAGGAAATTGGGATAAAATGGTATAATCACAAATTCTCCCTCCCAAGATCTTTCTTAGTAGAATATCAAATAACAGAAAAATAAAGAATACACAATACAAGAATTATAA
This sequence comes from Hippophae gyantsensis, assembly GCA_030763125.1. NCBI lineage: Eukaryota > Viridiplantae > Streptophyta > Magnoliopsida > Rosales > Elaeagnaceae > Hippophae > Hippophae gyantsensis. Next base: position 1,106,118 of record CM061033.1, on the reverse strand, counting down.
TGGAAACTCCAAATTAGAGAAAACCACTTTCGTTGTCAAAAGACAACCAAAGAACAATTCACTATGTAGAAAATTGTTACAACCACACTCTCAATGATTTTCTCACACACCCAAAATCATAAAAGATTTAAAAATGAGAAGTATTGATCTCCTATAAAAAATTAATAAACAAAATTTCAAAAGTTTGATTGTTGGGCATTTTATGACGTAATAAATTACATTTAAATATTTCATAATTATAAGGAAACAAAATTTGGAGTATTTATATCTCCTCATTTCTTTTGTATAATATACATGAGAAAATGTTTAGTTTCTATTTTCCACTTATTTTCTTTTGTTTATATTTTTTCCCAATTTTCTTTCCTTTGTATGTTATATTTCTCAGCACCATCTAATTCATTCGAATTTTGTTGCCTCCATGCTAAATGGAAAAGGTTACCGCTATAGCTTGTTTTAGAATTCATTACTGAACATCTTGTTACGTAGCCAGAAACACAATTTTTATGGTTCATGCACACAATTTTTCAATATTATATTTCTTTGCCCCTTAATCTTAGAATGTGTTTGAAACCAAGATTCTAAGGGAGAAAGGAAAAAAACAAAGGTAAATTCAATCCGTCATTTAAACACAACCATAATAATTTAAAAAGTTGTTAAGAAGATTGATATCATAAACGATTTAAAAATGAGAAGTATTGATCTCCTATAAAAAAATTAATAAACAAAATTTCAAAAGTTTGATTGTTGGGCATTTTATGACGTAATAAATTCCATTTAAATATTTCATAATTATAAGTAAATAAAATTTGGAGTATTTATATCTCCTCATTTCTTTTGTATAATATACATGAGAAAATGTTTAGTTTCTATTTTCCACTTATTTTCTTTTGTTTATATTTTTTCCCAATTTTCTTTCCTTTGTATGTTATATTTCTCAGCACCATCTAATTCATTCGAATTTTGTTGCCTCCATGCTAAATGGAAAAGGTTACCGCTATAGCTTGTTTTAGAATTCATTACTGAACATCTTGTTACGTAGCCAAAAACACAATTTTTATGGTTCATGCACACAATTTTTCCCATTATATTTCTTTGCCCCTTAATCTTAGAATGTGATTGGAACCAAGATTCTAAGGGAGAAAGGAAAAAAAACAAAGTTAAATTCAATCCGCCATTCCAACACAACCAAAATAATTTAAAAAGTTGGTAAGAAGATTGATATCATAAAAGATATAAAAACGAGAATTATTGATCTCCTATAAAAAAATTAATAAACAAAATTTCGAAAGTTTGATTGTTGGGCATTTTATGACTTATAAATTACATTTAAATATTTCATAATTATAAGGAAACAAAATTTGGAGTGTTTACATCTCCTCATTTCTTTTGTATAATATACATGAGAAAATGTTTAGTTTCTATTTTCCACTTATTTTCTTTTGTTTATATTTTTTCCCAATTTTCTTTCCTTTGTATGTTATATTTCTCAACACCATCTAATTCATTCGAATTTTGTTGCCTCCATGCTAAATGGAAAAGGTTACCGCTATAGCTTGTTTTAGAATTCATTACTGAACATCTTGTTACGTAGCCAGAAACACAATTTTTATGGTTCATGCACACAATTTTTCCCATTATATTTCTTTGCCCCTTAATCTTAGAATGTATTTGGAACCAAGATTCTAAGGGAGAAAGGAAAAAAAACAAAGTTAAATTCAATCCGCCATTCCAACACAAACAAAATAATTTAAAAAGTTGGTAAGAAGATTGATATAATAAAAGATATAAAAACGAGAATTATTGATCTCTTATAAAAAAATTAATAAACCAAATTTCGAAAGTTTGATTGTTGGGCATTTTATGACGTAATAAATTCCATTTAAATATTTCATAATTATAAGTAAATAAAATTTGGAGTATTTATATCTCCTCATTTCTTTTGTATAATATACATGAGAAAATGTTTAGTTTCTATTTTCCACTTATTTTCTTTTGTTTATATTTTTTCCCAATTTTCTTTCCTTTGTATGTTATATTTCTCAGCACCATCTAATTCATTCGAATTTTGTTGCCTCCATGCTAAATGGAAAAGGTTACCGCTATAGCTTGTTTTAGAATTCATTACTGAACATCTTGTTACGTAGCCAGAAACACAATTTTTATGGTTCATGCACACAATTTTTCCCATTATATTTCTTTGCCCCTTAATCTTAGAATGTGATTGGAACCAAGATTCTAAGGGAGAAAGGAAAAAAAACAAAGTTAAATTCAATCCGCCATTCCAACACAACCAAAATAATTTAAAAAGTTGGTAAGAAGATTGATATCATAAAAGATATAAAAACGAGAATTATTGATCTCTTATAAAAAAATTAATAAACAAAATTTCGAAAGTTTGATTGTTGGGCATTTTATGACGTAATAAATTCCATTTAAATATTTCATAATTATAAGTAAATAAAATTTGGAGTATTTATATCTCCTCATTTCTTTTGTATAATATACATGAGAAAATGTTTAGTTTCTATTTTCCACTTATTTTCTTTTGTTTATATTTTTTCCCAATTTTCTTTCCTTTGTATGTTATATTTCTCAGCACCATCTAATTCATTCGAATTTTGTTGCCTCCATGCTAAATGGAAAAGGTTACCGCTATAGCTTGTTTTAGAATTCATTACTGAACATCTTGTTACGTAGCCAGAAACACAATTTTTATGGTTCATGCACACAATTTTTCCCATTATATTTCTTTGCCCCTTAATCTTAGAATGTATTTGGAACCAAGATTCTAAGGGAGAAAGGAAAAAAACAAAGGTAAATTCAATCCGCCATTCCAACACAACCAAAATAATTTAAAAAGTTGGTAAGAAGATTGATATCATAAAAGATATAAAAACGAGAATTATTGATCTCTTATAAAAAAATTAATAAACAAAATTTCGAAAGTTTGATTGTTGGGCATTTTATGACGTAATAAATTCCATTTAAATATTTCATAATTATAAGTAAATAAAATTTGGAGTATTTATATCTCCTCATTTCTTTTGTATAATATACATGAGAAAATGTTTAGTTTCTATTTTCCACTTATTTTCTTTTGTTTATATTTTTTCCCAATTTTCTTTCCTTTGTATGTTATATTTCTCAGCACCATCTAATTCATTCGAATTTTGTTGCCTCCATGCTAAATGGAAAAGGTTACCGCTATAGCTTGTTTTAGAATTCATTACTGAACATCTTGTTACGTAGCCAGAAACACAATTTTTATGGTTCATGCACACAATTTTTCCCATTATATTTCTTTGCCCCTTAATCTTAGAATGTGATTGGAACCAAGATTCTAAGGGAGAAAGGAAAAAAAACAAAGTTAAATTCAATCCGCCATTCCAACACAACCAAAATAATTTAAAAAGTTGGTAAGAAGATTGATATCATAAAAGATATAAAAACGAGAATTATTGATCTCTTATAAAAAAATTAATAAACAAAATTTCGAAAGTTTGATTGTTGGGCATTTTATGACGTAATAAATTCCATTTAAATATTTCATAATTATAAGTAAATAAAATTTGGAGTATTTATATCTCCTCATTTCTTTTGTATAATATACATGAGAAAATGTTTAGTTTCTATTTTCCACTTATTTTCTTTTGTTTATATTTTTTCCCAATTTTCTTTCCTTTGTATGTTATATTTCTCAGCACCATCTAATTCATTCGAATTTTGTTGCCTCCATGCTAAATGGAAAAGGTTACCGCTATAGCTTGTTTTAGAATTCATTATTGAACATCTTGTTACGTAGCCAGAAACACAATTTTTATGGTTCATGCACACAATTTTTCCCATTATATTTCTTTGCCCCTTAATCTTAGAATGTATTTGGAACCAAGATTCTAAGGGAGAAAGGAAAAAAACAAAGGTAAATTCAATCCGCCATTCCAACACAACCAAAATAATTTAAAAAGTTGGTAAGAAGATTGATATCATAAAAGATATAAAAACGAGAATTATTGATCTCTTATAAAAAAATTAATAAACAAAATTTCGAAAGTTTGATTGTTGGGCATTTTATGACGTAATAAATTCCATTTAAATATTTCATAATTATAAGTAAATAAAATTTGGAGTATTTATATCTCCTCATTTCTTTTGTATAATATACATGAGAAAATGTTTAGTTTCTATTTTCCACTTATTTTCTTTTGTTTATATTTTTTCCCAATTTTCTTTCCTTTGTATGTTATATTTCTCAGCACCATCTAATTCATTCGAATTTTGTTGCCTACATGTTAAATGGAAAAGGTTACCGCTATAGCTTGTTTTAGAATTCATTATTGAACATCTTGCTACGTAGCGAGAAACAAAATTTTTATGGTTCATGCACACAATTTTTCCCATTATATTTCTTTGTTCCTTAATCTTAGAATGTGATTGGAACCAAGATTCTAAGGGAGAAAGGAAAAAAAACAAAGTTAAATTCAATCCGCCATTCCAACACAACCAAAATAATTTAAAAAGTTGGTAAGAAGATTGATATCATAAAAGATATAAAAACGAGAATTATTGATCTCCTATAAAAAAATTAATAAACAAAATTTCGAAAGTTTGATTGTTGGGCATTTTATGACGTAATAAATTCCATTTAAATATTTCATAATTATAAGTAAATAAAATTTGGAGTATTTATATCTCCTCATTTCTTTTGTATAATATACGTGAGAAAATGTTTAGTTTCTATTTTCCACTTATTTTCTTTTGTGTATATTTTTTTCCCAATTTTCTTTCCTTTGTATGTTATATTTCTCAACACCATCTAATTCATTCGAATTTTGTTGCCCCCATGTTAAATGGAAAAGGTTACCGCTATAGCTTGTTTTAGAATTCATTACTGAACATCTTGTTACGTAGCGAGAAACACAATTTTTATGGTTCATGCACACAATTTTTAAATATTATATTTCTTTACCCCTTAATCTTAGAATGTGTTTGAAACCAAGATTCTAAGGGAGAAAGGAAAAAAACAAAGGTAAATTCAATCCGTCATTCCAACACAACCATAATTATTTAAAAAGTTGTTAAGAAGATTGATATCATAAACGATTTAAAAATGAGAAGTATTGATCTCCTATAAAAAAATTAATAAACAAAATTTCGAAAGTTTGATTGTTGGGCATTTTATGACTTATAAATTCCATTTAAATATTTCATAATTATAAGGAAACAAAATTTGGAGTATTTATATCTCCTCATTTCTTTTCTATAATATACATGAGAAAATGTTTAGTTTCTATTTTCCACTTATTTTCTTTTGTTTATATTTTTTCCCAATTTTCTTTCCTTTGTATGTTATATTTCTCAGCACCATCTAATTCATTCGAATTTTGTTGCCTCCATGCTAAATGGAAAAGGTTACCGCTATAGCTTGTTTTAGAATTCATTACTGAACATCTTGTTACGTAGCCAGAAACACAATTTTTATGGTTCATGCACACAATTTTTCCCATTATATTTCTTTGCCCCTTAATCTTAGAATGTGATTGGAACCAAGATTCTAAGGGAGAAAGGAAAAAAACAAAGTTAAATTCAATCCGCCATTCCAACACAACCAAAATAATTTAAAAAGTTGGTAAGAAGATTGATATCATAAAAGATATAAAAACGAGAATTATTGATCTCTTATAAAAAAATTAATAAACAAAATTTCGAAAGTTTGATTGTTGGGCATTTTATGACGTAATAAATTACATTTAAATATTTCATAATTATAAGGAAACAAAATTTGTAGTATTTACCTCTCCTCATTTCTTTTGTATAATATACATGAGAAAATGTTTAGTTTCTATTTTCCACTTATTTTCTTTTGTTTATATTTTTTCCCAATTTTCTTTCCTTTGTATGTTATATTTCTCAGCACCATCTAATTCATTCGAATTTTGTTGCCTCCATGCTAAATGGAAAAGGTTACCGCTATAGCTTGTTTTAGAATTCATTACTGAACATCTTGTTACGTAGCCAGAAACACAATTTTTATGGTTCATGCACACAATTTTTCCCATTATATTTCTTTGCCCCTTAATCTTAGAATGTATTTGGAACCAAGATTCTAAGGGAGAAAGGAAAAAAACAAAGTTAAATTCAATCCGCCATTCCAACACAACCAAAATAATTTAAAAAGTTGGTAAGAAGATTGATATCATAAAAGATATAAAAATGAGAAGTATTGATCTCCTATAAAAAAATTAATAAACAAAATTTCTAAAGTTTGATTGTTGGGCATTTTATGACGTAATAAATTTCATTTAAATATTTCATAATTATAAGGAAATAAAATTTGGAGTATTTATATCTCCTCATTTCTTTTGTATAATATATATGAGAAAATGTTTAGTTTCTATTTTCCAATTATTTTCTTTTGTTTATATTTTTTCCCAATTTTCTTTCCTTTGTATGTTATATTTCTCAGCACCATCTAATTCATTCGAATTTTGTTGCCTCCATGCTAAATGAAAAAGGTTACCGGTATAGCTTGTTTTAGAATTCATTACTGAACATCTTGTTACGTAGCCAGAAACACAATTTTTATGGTTCATGCACACAATTTTTCCCATTATATTTCTTTGCCCCTTAATCTTAGAATGTGATTGGAACCAAGATTCTAAGGGAGAAAGGAAAAAAACAAAGTTAAATTCAATCCGCCATTCCAACACAACCAAAATAATTTAAAAAGTTGGTAAGAAGATTGATATCATAAAAGATATAAAAATGAGAAGTATTGATCTCCTATAAAAAAATTAATAAACAAAATTTCAAAAGTTTGATTGTTGGGCATTTTATGACGTAATAAATTCCATTTAAATATTTCATAATTATAAGGAAATAAAATTTGGAGTATTTATATCTCCTCATTTCTTTTGTATAATATACATGAGAAAATGTTTAGTTTCTATTTTCCACTTATTTTCTTTTGTTTATATTTTTTCCCAATTTTCTTTCCTTTGTATGTTATATTTCTCAGCACCATCTAATTCATTCGAATTTTGTTGCCTCCATGCTAAATGGAAAAGGTTACCGCTATAGCTTGTTTTAGAATTCATTACTGAACATCTTGTTACGTAGCCAGAAACACAATTTTTATGGTTCATGCACACAATTTTTCCCATTATATTTCTTTGCCCCTTAATCTTAGAATGTGATTGGAACCAAGATTCTAAGGGAGAAAGGAAAAAAAAAGTTAAATTCAATCCGCCATTCCAACACAACCAAAATAATTTAAAAAGTTGGTAAGAAGATTGATATCATAAAAGATATAAAAATGAGAAGTATTGATCTCCTATAAAAAAATTAATAAACAAAATTTCAAAAGTTTGATTGTTGGGCATTTTATGACGTAATAAATTCCATTTAAATATTTCATAATTATAAGGAAATAAAATTTGGAGTATTTATATCTCCTCATTTCTTTTGTATAATATACATGAGAAAATGTTTAGTTTCTATTTTCCACTTATTTTCTTTTGTTTATATTTTTTCCCAATTTTCTTTCCTTTGTATGTTATATTTCTCAGCACCATCTAATTCATTCGAATTTTGTTGCCTCCATGCTAAATGGAAAAGGTTACCGCTATAGCTTGTTTTAGAATTCATTACTGAACATCTTGTTACGTAGCCAGAAACACAATTTTTATGGTTCATGCACACAATTTTTCCCATTATATTTCTTTGCCCCTTAATCTTAGAATGTGTTTGGAACCAAGATTCTAAGGGAGAAAGGAAAAAAACAAAGTTAAATTCAATCCGCCATTCCAACACAACCAAAATAATTTAAAAAGTTGGTAAGAAGATTGATATCATAAAAGATATAAAAATGAGAATTATTGATCTCTTATAAAAAAATTAATAAACCAAATTTCGAAAGTTTGATTGTTGGGCATTTTATGACGTAATAAATTTCATTTAAATATTTCATAATTATAAGGAAATAAAATTTGGAGTATTTATATCTCCTCATTTCTTTTGTATAATATATATGAGAAAATGTTTAGTTTCTATTTTCCAATTATTTTCTTTTGTTTATATTTTTTCCCAATTTTCTTTCCTTTGTATGTTATATTTCTCAGCACCATCTAATTCATTCGAATTTTGTTGCCTCCATGCTAAATGAAAAAGGTTACCGGTATAGCTTGTTTTAGAATTCATTACTGAACATCTTGTTACGTAGCCAGAAACACAATTTTTATGGTTCATGCACACAATTTTTCCCATTATATTTCTTTGCCCCTTAATCTTAGAATGTGTTTGGAACCAAGATTCTAAGGGAGAAAGGAAAAAAACAAAGTTAAATTCAATCCGCCATTCCAACACAACCAAAATAATTTAAAAAGTTGGTAAGAAGATTGATATCATAAAAGACTTAAAAACGAGAAGTATTGATCTCCTATAAAAAAATAATAAACAAAAATTTGAAATTTGATTGTTGGGCATTTTATGACGTAATAAATTCCATTTAAATATTTCATAATTATAAGGAAATAAAATTTGGAGTATTTATATCTCCTCATTTCTTTTGTATAATATACATGAGAAAATGTTTAGTTTCTATTTTCCACTTATTTTCTTTTGTTTATATTTTTTCCCAATTTTCTTTCCTTTGTATGTTATATTTCTCAGCACCATCTAATTCATTCGAATTTTGTTGCCTCCATGCTAAATGGAAAAGGTTACCGCTATAGCTTGTTTTAGAATTCATTACTGAACATCTTGTTACGTAGCCAGAAACACAATTTTTATGGTTCATGCACACAATTTTTCCCATTATATTTCTTTGCCCCTTAATCTTAGAATGTGATTGGAACCAAGATTCTAAGGGAGAAAGGAAAAAAAACAAAGTTAAATTCAATCCGCCATTCCAACACAACCAAAATAATTTAAAAAGTTGTTAAGAAGATTGATATCATAAACGATTTAAAAATGAGAAGTATTGATCTCCTATAAAAAAATTAATAAACAAAATTTCAAAAGTTTGATTGTTGGGCATTTTATGACGTAATAAATTACATTTAAATATTTCATAATTATAAGGAAACAAAATTTGTAGTATTTATATCTCCTCATTTCTTTTGTATAATATACATGAGAAAATGTTTAGTTTCTATTTTCCACTTATTTTCTTTTGTTTATATTTTTTCCCAATTTTCTTTCCTTTGTATGTTATATTTCTCAGCACCATCTAATTCATTCGAATTTTGTTGCCTCCATGCTAAATGGAAAAGGTTACCGCTATAGCTTGTTTTAGAATTCATTACTGAACATCTTGTTGCGTAGCCAGAAACACAATTTTTATGGTTCATGCACACAATTTTTCAATATTATATTTCTTTGCCCCTTAATCTTAGAATGTGGTTGGAACTAAGATTCTAAGGGAGAAAGGAAAAAAAACAAAGTTAAATTCAATCCGCCATTCCAACACAACCAAAATAATTTAAAACTTGGTAAGAAGATTGATATCATAAAAGATATAAAAATGAGAAGTATTGATCTCCTATAAAAAAATTAATAAACAAAATTTCGAAAGTTTGATTGTTGGGCATTTTATGACGTAATAAATTCCATTTAAATATTTCATAATTATAAGTAAATAAAATTTGGAGTATTTATATCTCCTCATTTCTTTTGTATAATATACATGAGAAAATGTTTAGTTTCTATTTTCCACTTATTTTCTTTTGTTTATATTTTTTCCCAATTTTCTTTCCTTTGTATGTTATATTTCTCAACACCATCTAATTCATTCGAATTTTGTTGCCTCCATGCTAAATGGAAAAGGTTACCGCTATAGCTTGTTTTAGAATTCATTACTGAACATCTTGTTACGTAGCCAGAAACACAATTTTTATGGTTCATGCACACAATTTTTCCCATTATATTTCTTTGCCCCTTAATCTTAGAATGTGTTTGGAATCAAGATTCTAAGCGAGAAAGGAAAAAACAAAGTTAAATTCAATCCATCATTTAAACACAACCAAAATAATTTAAAAAGTTGGTAAGAAGATTGATATCATAAAAGATTTAAAAATGAGAAGTATTGATCTCCTATAAAAAAATTAATAAACAAAATTTCAAAAGTTTGATTGTTGGGCATTTTATGACGTAATAAATTCCATTTAAATATTTCATAATTATAAGGAAATAAAATTTGGAGTATTTATATCTCCTCATTTCTTTTGTATAATATACATGAGAAAATGTTTAGTTTCTATTTTCCACTTATTTTCTTTTGTTTATATTTTTTCCCAATTTTCTTTCCTTTGTATGTTATATTTCTCAGCACCATCTAATTCATTCGAATTTTGTTGCCTCCATGCTAAATGGAAAAGGTTACCGCTATAGCTTGTTTTAGAATTCATTACTGAACATCTTGTTACGTAGCCAGAAACACAATTTTTATGGTTCATGCACACAATTTTTCCCATTATATTTCTTTGCCCCTTAATCTTAGAATGTATTTGGAACCAAGATTCTAAGGGAGAAAGGAAAAAAGCAAAGGTAAATTCAATCCGTCATTTAAACACAACCAAAATAATTTAAAAAGTTGTTAAGAAGATTGATATCATAAAAGATATAAAAACGAGAATTATTGATCTCTTATAAAAAAATTAATAAACAAAATTTCGAAAGTTTGATTGTTGGGCATTTTATGACGTAATAAATTCCATTTAAATATTTCATAATTATAAGTAAATAAAATTTGGAGTATTTATATCTCCTCATTTCTTTTGTATAATATACATGAGAAAATGTTTAGTTTCTATTTTCCACTTATTTTCTTTTGTTTATATTTTTTCCCAATTTTCTTTCCTTTGTATGTTATATTTCTCAGCACCATCTAATTCATTCGAATTTTGTTGCCTCCATGCTAAATGGAAAAGGTTACCGCTATAGCTTGTTTTAGAATTCATTATTGAACATCTTGTTACGTAGCCAGAAACACAATTTTTATGGTTCATGCACACAATTTTTCCCATTATATTTCTTTGCCCCTTAATCTTAGAATGTGTTTGGAACCAAGATTCTAAGGGAGAAAGGAAAAAAACAAAGTTAAATTCAATCCGCCATTCCAACACAACCAAAATAATTTAAAAAGTTGGTAAGAAGATTGATATCATAAAAGATATAAAAATGAGAAGTATTGATCTCCTATAAAAAAATTAATAAACAAAATTTCTAAAGTTTGATTGTTGGGCATTTTATGACGTAATAAATTCCATTTAAATATTTCATAATTATAAGGAAATAAAATTTGGAGTATTTATATCTCCTCATTTCTTTTGTATAATATACATGAGAAAATGTTTAGTTTCTATTTTCCACTTATTTTCTTTTGTTTATATTTTTTCCCAATTTTCTTTCCTTTGTATGTTATATTTCTCAGTACCATCTAATTCATTCGAATTTTGTTGCCTCCATGCTAAATGGAAAAGGTTACCGCTATAGCTTGTTTTAGAATTCATTACTGAACATCTTGTTACGTAGCCAGAAACACAATTTTTATGGTTCATGCACACAATTTTTCCCATTATATTTCTTTGCCCCTTAATCTTAGAATGTGTTTGGAACCAAGATTCTAAGGGAGAAAGGAAAAAAACAAAGTTAAATTCAATCCGCCATTCCAACACAACCAAAATAATTTAAAAAGTTGGTAAGAAGATTGATATCATAAAAGATATAAAAATGAGAAGTATTGATCTCCTATAAAAAAATTAATAAACAAAATTTCTAAAGTTTGATTGTTGGGCATTTTATGACGTAATAAATTCCATTTAAATATTTCATAATTATAAGGAAATAAAATTTGGAGTATTTATTTCTCCTCATTTCTTTTGTAAAATATACATGAGAAAATGTTTAGTTTCTATTTTCCACTTATTTTCTTTTGTTTATATTTTTTCCCAATTTTCTTTCCTTTGTATCTTATATTTCTCAGTACCATCTAATTCATTCAAATTTTGTTGCCTCCATGCTAAATGGAAAAGGTTACCGCTATAGCTTGTTTTAGAATTCATTACTGAACATCTTGTTACGTAGCCAGAAACACAATTTTTATGGTTCATGCACACAATTTTTCCCATTATATTTCTTTGCCCCTTAATCTTAGAATGTGTTTGGAACCAAGATTCTAAGGGAGAAAGGAAAAAAACAAAGTTAAATTCAATCCGCCATTCCAACACAACCAAAATAATTTAAAAAGTTGGTAAGAAGATTGATATCATAAAAGATATAAAAATGAGAAGTATTGATCTCCTATAAAAAAATTAATAAACAAAATTTCTAAAGTTTGATTGTTGGGCATTTTATGACGTAATAAATTACATTTAAATATTTCATAATTATAAGTAAATAAAATTTGGAGTATTTATATCTCATTTCTTTTGTATAATATACATGAGAAAATGTTTAGTTTCTATTTTCCACTTATTTTCTTTTGTTTATATTTTTTCCCAATTTTCTTTCCTTTGTATGTTATATTTCTCAGCACCATCTAATTCATTCGAATTTTGTTGCCTCCATGCTAAATGGAAAAGGTTACCGCTATAGCTTGTTTTAGAATTCATTACTGAACATCTTGTTACGTAGCCAGAAACACAATTTTTATGGTTCATGCACACAATTTTTCCCATTATATTTCTTTGCCCCTTAATCTTAGAATGTGTTTGGAACCAAGATTCTAAGGGAGAAAGGAAAAAAACAAAGTTAAATTCAATCCGCCATTCCAACACAACCAAAATAATTTAAAAAGTTGGTAAGAAGATTGATATCATAAAAGATATAAAAATGAGAAGTATTGATCTCCTATAAAAAAATTAATAAACAAAATTTCTAAAGTTTGATTGTTGGGCATTTTATGACGTAATAAATTCCATTTAAATATTTCATAATTATAAGGAAATAAAATTTGGAGTATTTATTTCTCCTCATTTCTTTTGTAAAATATACATGAGAAAATGTTTAGTTTCTATTTTCCACTTATTTTCTTTTGTTTATATTTTTTCCCAATTTTCTTTCCTTTGTATGTTATATTTCTCAACACCATCTAATTCATTCGAATTTTGTTGCCTCCATGCTAAATGGAAAAGGTTACCGCTATAGCTTGTTTTAGAATTCATTACTGAACATCTTGTTACGTAGCCAGAAACACAATTTTTATGGTTCATGCACACAATTTTTCCCATTATATTTCTTTGCCCCTTAATCTTAGAATGTGTTTGGAACCAAGATTCTAAGGGAGAAAGGAAAAAAACAAAGTTAAATTCAATCCGCCATTCCAACACAACCAAAATAATTTAAAAAGTTGGTAAGAAGATTGATATCATAAAAGATATAAAAATGAGAAGTATTGATCTCCTATAAAAAAATTAATAAACAAAATTTCGAAAGTTTGATTGTTGGGCATTTTATGACGTAATAAATTACATTTAAATATTTCATAATTATAAGGAAATAAAATTTGGAGTATTTATTTCTCCTGATTTGTTTTGTAAAATATACATGAGAAAATGTTTAGTTTCTATTTTCCACTTATTTTCTTTTGTTTATATTTTTTCCCAATTTTCTTTCCTTTGTATGTTATATTTCTCAACACAATCTAATTCATACGAATTTTGTTGCCTCCTTGCTAAATGGAAAAGGTTACCACTATAGCTTGTTTTAGAATTCATTACTGAACATCTTGTTACGTAGCCAGAAACACAATTTTTATGGTTCATGCACACAATTTTTCCCATTATATTTCTTTGCCCCTTAATCTTAGAATGTGTTTGGAACCAAGATTCTAAGGGAGAAAGGAAAAAAACAAAGTTAAATTCAATCCGCCATTCCAACACAACCAAAATAATTTAAAAAGTTGGTAAGAAGATTGATATCATAAAAGATATAAAAATGATAAGTATTGATCTCCTATAAAAAAATTAATAAACAAAATTTCGAAAGTTTGATTGTTGGGCATTTTATGACGTAATAAATTCCATTTAAATATTTCATAATTATAAGGAAATAAAATTTGGAGTATTTATATCTCCTCATTTCTTTTGTATAATATACATGAGAAAATGTTTAGTTTCTATTTTCCACTTACTTTCTTTTATTTATATTTTTTCCCAATTTTCTTTCCTTTGTATGTTATATTTCTCAGCACCATCTTATTCATTCGAATTTTGTTGCCTCCTTGCTAAATGTAAATGGTTACCGCTATAGCTTGTTTTAGAATTCATTACTGAACATCTTGTTACGTAGCCAGAAACACAATTTTTATGGTTCATGCACACAATTTTTCCCATTATATTTCTTTGCCCCTTAATCTTAGAATGTATTTGGAACCAAGATTCTAAGGGAGAAAGGAAAAAAACAAAGTTAAATTCAATCCGCCATTCCAACACAACCAAAATAATTTAAAAAGTTGGTAAGAAGATTGATATCATAAAAGATATAAAAATGAGAAGTATTGATCTCCTATAAAAAAATTAATAAACAAAATTTCTAAAGTTTGATTGTTGGGCATTTTATGACGTAATAAATTCCATTTAAATATTTCATAATTATAAGGAAATAAAATTTGGAGTATTTATTTCTCCTCATTTCTTTTGTAAAATATACATGAGAAAATGTTTAGTTTCTATTTTCCACTTATTTTCTTTTGTTTATATTTTTTCCCAATTTTCTTTCCTTTGTATGTTATATTTCTCAGCACCATCTAATTCATTCGAATTTTGTTGCCTCCATGCTAAATGGAAAAGGTTACCACTATAGCTTGTTTTAGAATTCATTACTGAACATCTTGTTACGTAGCTAGAAACACAATTTTTATGGTTCATGCACACAATTTTTCCCATTATATTTCTTTGCCCCTTAATCTTAGAATGTGTTTGGAACCAAGATTCTAAGGGAGAAAGGAAAAAAAACAAAGTTAAATTCAATCCGCCATTCCAACACAACCAAAATAATTTAAAAAGTTGGTAAGAAGATTGATATCATAAAAGATATAAAAATGAGAAGTATTGATCTCCTATAAAAAAATTAATAAACAAAATTTCTAAAGTTTGATTGTTGGGCATTTTATGACGTAATAAATTCCATTTAAATATTTCATAATTATAAGGAAATAAAATTTGGAGTATTTATTTCTCCTCATTTCTTTTGTATAATATACATGAGAAAATGTTTAGTTTCTATTTTCCACTTATTTTCTTTTGTTTATATTTTTTCCCAATTTTCTTTCCTTTGTATGTTATATTTCTCAGCACCATCTAATTCATTCGAATTTTGTTGCCTCCATGCTAAATGGAAAAGGTTACCGCTATAGCTTGTTTTAGAATTCATTACTGAACATCTTGTTACGTAGCGAGAAACACAATTTTTATGGTTCATGCACACAATTTTTCCCATTATATTTCTTTGCCCCTTAATCTTAGAATGTGTTTGGAACCAAGATTCTAAGTGAGAATGAAAAAAAAAAGTTAAATTCAATCCGCCATTCCAACACAACCAAAATAATTTAAAAAGTTGGTAAGAAGATTGATATCATAAAAGATATAAAAAAGAGAAGTATTGATCTCCTATAAAAAACTTAATAAACAAAATTTCAAAAGTTTGATTGTTGGGCATTTTATGACGTAATAAATTCAATTTAAATATTTCATAATTATAAAGAAATAAAATTTGGAGTATTTATTTCCTCTAATTTCTTTTGTTAAATATACATGAGAAAACTTTTAGTTTCTATTTTCCACTTATTTTCTTTTGTTTATATTTTTTCCCTATTTTCTTTCCTTTGTATGTTATATTTCTCAGCATAATCTAATTCATTCGATTTTTGTTGCCTCCTTGCTAAATGGAAAAGGTTACCTCTATAGCTTGTTTTGGACATCATTACTGAATATCTTGTTACGTAGCCTGAAACACAATTTTTATGGTTCTTGCACACAATTTTTCCCATTATATTTCTTTGCCCCTTAATCTTAAAATGTGTTTGGAACCATGATTCTAAGGGAGAAAGTAAAAAAGCAAAGTTAAATTCAATCCGCCAATCCAACACAACCAAAATAATTTAAAAAGTTGGTAAGAAGATTGATATCATAAAAGATATAAAAAAGAGAAGTATTGATCTCCTATAAAAAAATTAATAAACAAAATTTCAAAAGTTTGATTGTTGGGCATTTTATGACGTAATAAATTCAATTTAAATATTTCATAATTATAAAGAAATAAAATTTGGAGTATTTATTTCCTCTGATTTCTTTTGTTAAATATGCATGAGAAAACTTTTAGTTTCTACTTTCCACTTATTTTCTTTTGTTTACATTTTTTCCCAATATTCTTTCCGTTATATGTTATATTTCTCAGCACAATCTAATTCATTCGAATTTTGTTACCTAGTTGCTAAATAGAAAAAGGTTACCTCTATAGCTTGTTTTAGACATCATTACTGAACATCTTGTTACGTAGCCCAAAACAGAATTTTTATGGTTCATGCACACAATTTTTCCCATTATATTTCTTTGCCCCTTAATCTTAGAATGTGTTTGGAACCAAGATTGTAAGGGAGAAAGGAAAAAACCAAGTTAAATTCAATCCACCATTCCAACACAACCAAAATAATTTAAAAAGTTGGTAAGAAGATTGATATCATAAAAGATATAAAAATGAGAAGTATTGATCTCCTATAAAAAAATTAATAAATTTTTTTTTGAAAGTTTGATTGTTGGGCATTTTATGACGTAATAAATTCGATTTAAATATTTCATAATTATAAGGAAATAAAATTTGGAGTATTTATTTCGCCTGATTTCTTTTGTAAAATATACATGTGAAAATGTTTAGTTTCTATTTTCCACTTCTTTTCTTTTGTTCATATTTTTCCCAAATTGTTTTTCCTTTGTATGTTATATTTCTCACCAAAATCTAATTCATTCGAATTTTGTTGCCTCCTTGCTAAATGGAAAAGGTTACCGCTATAGCTTGTTTTAGACATCATTACTGAACATCTTGTTACGTAGCCAGAAACACAATTTTTATGGTTCATGCACACAATTTTTTCCATTATATTTCTTTGCCCCTTAATCTTAGAATGTGTTTGGAACCAAGATTCTAAGGGAGAAAGGAAAAAAGCAAAGTTAAATTCAATCCGCCATTCCAACACAACCAAAATAATTTAAAAAGTTGGTAAGAAGATTGATATCATAAAAGATATAAAAATGAGAAGTATTGATCTCCTATAAAAAAATTAATAAACAAAATTTCTAAAGTTTGATTGTTGGGCATTTTATGACGTAATAAATTCCATTTAAATATTTCATAATTATAAGGAAATAAAATTTGGAGTATTTATTTCTCCTCATTTCTTTTGTAAAATATACATGAGAAAATGTTTAGTTTCTATTTTCCACTTATTTTCCTTTTGGTTATATTTTTTCCCAATTTTCTTTCCTTTGTATGTTATATTTCTCAGCACAATGGAATTAATTCGAACTTGGTTTCCTCCTTGCTAAATGGAAAATGTTACCTCTCTAGCTTATTTTAGACATCATTACTGAACATCTTGTTACGTAGCCAGAAACAAAATTTTTATGGTTCATGCACACAATATTTTCCATTATATTTCTTTGCCCCTTAATCTTAGAATGTGTTTGGAACCAAGATTCTAAGGGAGAAAGGAAAAAAACAAAGTTAAATTCAATCCGCCATTCCAACACAACCAAAATAATTTAAAAAGTTGGTAAGAAGATTGATATCATAAAAGATATAAAAATGAGAAGTATTGATCTCCTATAAAAAAATTAATAAACAAAATTTCTAAAGTTTGATTGTTGGGCATTTTATGACGTAATAAATTCCATTTAAATATTTCATAATTATAAGGAAATAAAATTTGGAGTATTTATTTCTCCTCATTTCTTTTGTAAAATATACATGAGAAAATGTTTAGTTTCTATTTTCCACTTATTTTCTTTTGTTTATATTTTCTCCCTATTTTCTTTCCTTTGTATGTTATATTTCTCAGCATAATCTAATTCATTGGAATTTTGTTGCGTCCTTGCTAAATGAAAAAGGTTACCTCTATAGCTTGTTTTAGACATCATTACTAAACATCTTGTTACGTAGTCGGAAACACAATTTTTATGGTTCATGCACACAATTTTTCCCATTATATTTCTTTGCCCCTTAATCTTAGAATGTGTTTGGAACAAAGATTTTGAGGGAGAAAGGAAAAAAGCAAAGTTAAATTCAATCCGCCATTCCAACACAACCAAAATAATTTAAAAAGTTGGTAAGAAGATTGATATCATAAAAGATATCAAAATGAGAAGTATTGATCTGCTATAAAAAAATTAATAAACAAAATTTCTAAAGTTTGATTGTTGGGCATTTTATGACATAATAAATTCCATTTAAATATTTCATAATTATAAGGAAATAAAATTTGGAGTATTTATTTCTCCTCATTTCTTTTGTAAAATATACAAGAGAAAATGTTTAGTTTCTATTTTCCACTTATTTTCCTTTGTTTATAGTTTTTCCCTATTTTTTTTCCTTTTATGTTATATTTCTCAGCACAATCTAATTCATTCCTATTTTGTTGCCTTCTTGCTAAATGGAAAAGGTTACCTCTATAGCTTGTTTTGGACATCATTACTAAATATCTTGTTACGTAGCCTGAAACACAATTTTTATGGTTCTTGCACACAATTTTTCCCATTATATTTCTTTGCCCCTTAATCTTAGAATGTTTTTGGAACCAAGATTCTAAGGGAGAAAGGAAAAAAAAAGTTAAATTCAATCCGCCATTCCAACACAACCAAAATAATTTAAAAAGTTGGTAAGAAGATTGATATCATAAAAGATATAAAAATGAGAAGTATTGATCTCCTATAAAAAAATTAATAAACAAAATTTCTAAAGTTTGATTGTTGGGCATTTTATGACGTAATAAATTCCATTTAAATATTTCATAATTATAAGGAAATAAAATTTGGAGTATTTATTTCCCATGATTTCTTTTGTAAAATATACATGAGAAAATGTTTAGTTTCTATTTTCCACTTATTTTCTTTTGTTTATATTTTTTCCCAATTTTCTTTCCTTTGTATGTTATATTTCTCAGCACAATCTAATTCATTCGAATTTTGTTGCCTCCTTGCTAAATGGAAAAGGTTACCGCTATAGCTTGTTTTAGACATCATTACTGAACATCTTGTTACGTAGCCAGAAACACAATTTTTATGGTTCATGCACACAATTTTTCCCATTATATTTCTTTGCCCCTTAATCTTAGAATGTGTTTGGAACCAAGATTCTAAGGGAGAAAGGAAAAAACAAAGTTAAATTCAATCCGCCATTCCAACACAACCAAAATAATTTAAAAAGTTGGTAAGAAGATTGATATCATAAAAGATATAAAAATGAGAAGTATTGATCTCCTATAAAAAAATTAATAAACAAAATTTCTAAAGTTTGATTGTTGGGCATTTTATGACGTAATAAATTCCATTTAAATATTTCATAATTATAAGGAAATAAAATTTGGAGTATTTATTTCTCCTCATTTCTTTTGTAAAATATACATGAGAAAATGTTTAGTTTCTATTTTCCACTTATTTTCTTTTGTTTATATTTTTTCCCAATTTTCTTTCCTTTGTATGTTATATTTCTCAGCACCATCTAATTCATTCGAATTTTGTTGCCTCCCTGCTAAATGGAAAAGGTTACCTCTATAGCTTATTTTAGACATCATTACTGAACATCTTGTTACGTAGCCAGAAACACAATTTTTATGGTTCATGCATTCAATTTTCCCATTATATTTCTTTGCCCCTTAATCTTAGAATGTGTTTGGAACCAAGATTCTAAGTGAGAATGAAAAAAAAAAGTAAAATTCAATCCGCCATTCCAACACAACCAAAATAATTTAAAAAGTTGGTAAGAAGATTGATATCATAAAAGATATCAAAATGAGAAGTATTGATCTGCTATAAAAAAATTAATAAACAAAATTTCTAAAGTTTGATTGTTGGGCATTTTATGACATAATAAATTCCATTTAAATATTTCATAATTATAAGGAAATAAAATTTGGAGTATTTATTTCTCCTCATTTCTTTTGTAAAATATACAAGAGAAAATGTTTAGTTTCTATTTTCCACTTATTTTCTTATGTTTACATTTTTCCCAATTTTCTTTCCTTTATATGTTATATTTCTTACCACATTCTAATTCATTCGAATTTTGTTACCTCCTTGCTAAATGGAAAATGTTACCTCTATAGCTTGTTTTAGACATCATTACTGAACATCTTGTTACGTAGCTAGAAACACAATTTTTATGGTTCATGCACACAATTTTTCCCATTATATTTCTTTGCCCCTTAATCTTAGAATGTGTTTGGAACCAAGATTCTAAGGGAGAAAGGAAAAAAACAAAGTTAAATTCAATCCGCCATTCCAACACAACCAAAATAATTTAAAAAGTTGGTAAGAAGATTGATATCATAAAAGATATAAAAATGAGAAGTATTGATCTCCTATAAAAAAATTAATAAACAAAAATTCGAAAGTTTGATTGTTGGGCATTTTATGACGTAATAAATTCGATTTAAATATTTCACAATTATAAGGAAATAAAATTTGAAGTATTTATTTCTCCTGATTTCTTTTGTAAAATATACATGTGAAAATGTTTAGTTTCTATTTTCCACTTCTTTTCTTTTGTTCATATTTTTCCCAAATTGTTTTTCCTTTGTATGTTATATTTCTCACCAAAATCTAATTCATTCGAATTTTGTTGCCTCCTTGCTAAATGGAAAAGGTTACCGCTATAGCTTGTTTTAGACATCATTACTGAACATCTTGTTACGTATCCTGAAACACAATTTTTATGGTTCATGCACACAATTTTTCCCATTATATTTCTTTGCCCCTTAATCTTAGAATGTGTTTGGAACCAAGATTCTAAGGGAGAAAGGAAAAAAACAAAGTTAAATTCAATCCGCCATTCCAACACAACCAAAATAATTTAAAAAGTTGGTAAGAAGATTGATATCATAAAAGATATAAAAATGAGAAGTATTGATCTCCTATAAAAAATTAATAAACAAAATTTCGAAAGTTTGATTATTGGGCATTTTATGACGTAATAAATTCCATTTAAATATTTCATAATTATAAGGAAATAAAATTTGGAGTATTTATTTCTCCTCATTTCTTTTGTAAAATATGCATGAGAAAACTTTTAGTTTCTATTTTCCACTTATTTTCTTTTGTTTACATTTTTTCCCAATATTCTTTCCGTTATATGTTATATTTCTCAGTACAATCTAATTCATTCGAATTTTGTTACCTAGTTGCTAAATAGAAAAAGGTTACCTGTATAGCTTGTTTTAGACATCATTACTAAACATCTTGTTACGTAGCCAGAAACACAATTTTTATGGTTCATGCACACAATTTTTCCCATTATATTTCTTTGCCCCTTAATCTTAGAATGTGTTTGGAACCATGATTCTAAGGGAGAAAGGAAAAAAGCAAAGTTAAATTCAATCCGCCATTCCAACACAACCAAAATAATTTAAAAAGTTGGTAAGAAGATTGATATCATAAAAGATATAAAAATGAGAAGTATTGATCTCCTATAAAAAAATTAATAAACAAAATTTCGAAAGTTTGATTGTTGGGCATTTTATGACGTAATAAATTCCATTTAAATATTTCATAATTATAAGGAAATAAAATTTGGAGTATTTATTTCTCCTCATTTCTTTTGTAAAATATACATGAGAAAATGTTTAGTTTCTATTTTCCACTTATTTTCTTTTGTTTATATTTTTTCCCAATTTTCTTTCCTTTGTATGTTATATTTCTCTGCACAATCTAATTCATTCGAATTTTGTTGCCTCCTTGCTAAATGGAAAAGTTTACCATTATAGCTTGTTTTAGACATGATTAATGAACATCTTGTTACGTAGCCAGAAACACAATTTTTATGGTTCATGCACACAATTTTTCCCATTATATTTCTTTGCCCCTTAATCTTAGAATGTGTTTGGAACCAAGATTCTAAGGGAGAAAGGAAAAAAACAAAGTTAAATTCAATCCGCCATTCCAACACAACCAAAATAATTTAAAAAGTTGGTAAGAAGATTGATATCATAAAAGATATAAAAATGAGAAGTATTGATCTCCTATAAAAAAATTAATAAACAAAATTTCTAAAGTTTGATTGTTGGGCATTTTATGACGTAATAAATTCCATTTAAATATTTCATAATTATAAGGAAATAAAATTTGGAGTATTTATTTCTCCTCATTTCTTTTGTAAAATATACATGAGAAAATGTTTAGTTTCTATTTTCCACTTATTTTCTTTTGTTTATATTTTTTCCCAATTTTCTTTCCTTTGTATGTTATATTTCTCAGCACAATCTAATTCATTCGAATTTTGTTGCCTCCTTGCTAAATGGAAAAGGTTACCTCTATAGCTTGTTTTAGACATCATTACTGAACATCTTGTTACGTAGCCAGAAACACAATTTTTATGGTTCATGCACACAATTTTTCCCATTATATTTCTTTGCCCCTTAATCTTAGAATGTGTTTGGAACCAAGATTCTAAGGGAGAAAGGAAAAAAACAAAGTTAAATTCAATCCGCCATTCCAACACAACCAAAATAATTTAAAAAGTTGGTAAGAAGATTGATATCATAAAAGATATAAAAATGAGAAGTATTGATCTCCTATAAAAAATTAATAAACAAAATTTCTAAAGTTTGATTGTTGGGCATTTTATGACGTAATAAATTCCATTTAAATATTTCATAATTATAAGGAAATAAAATTTGGAGTATTTATTTCTCCTCATTTCTTTTGTAAAATATACATGAGAAAATGTTTAGTTTCTATTTTCCACTTATTTTCTTTTGTTTATATTTTTTCCCAATTTTCTTTCCTTTGTATGTTATATTTCTCAACACAATCTAATTCATTCGAATTTTGTTGCCTCCTTGCTAAATGGAAAAGGTTACCTCTATAGCTTGTTTTAGACATCATTACTGAACATCTTGTTAAGTAGTCATAAACACAATTTTTATGGTTCATGCACACAATTTTTCCCATTATATTTCTTTGCCCCTTAATCTTAGAATGTGTTTGGAACCAAGATTCTAAGGGAGAAAGGAAAAAAACAAAGTTAAATTCAATCCGCCATTCCAACACAACCAAAATAATTTAAAAAGTTGGTAAGAAGATTGATATCATAAAAGATATAAAAATGAGAAGTATTGATCTCCTATAAAAAAATTAATAAACAAAATTTCTAAAGTTTGATTGTTGGGCATTTTATGACGTAATAAATTCCATTTAAATATTTCATAATTATAAGGAAATAAAATTTGGAGTATTTATTTCTCCTCATTTCTTTTGTAAAATATACATGAGAAAATGTTTAGTTTCTATTTTCCACTTATTTTCTTTTGTTTATATTTTTTCCCAATTTTCTTTCCTTTGTATGTTATATTTCTCAGCACAATCTAATTCATTCGAAATTTGTTGCCTCCTTGCTAAATGGAAAAGGTTACCACTATAGCTTGTTTTAGACATGATTACTGAACATCTTGTTACGTAGCTAGAAACACAATTTTTATGGTTCATGCACACAATTTTTCCCATTATATTTCTTTGCCCCTTAATCTTAGAATGTGTTTGGAACCAAGATTCTAAGGGAGAAAGGAAAAAAACAAAGTTAAATTCAATCCGCCATTCCAACACAACCAAAATAATTTAAAAAGTTGGTAAGAAGATTGATATCATAAAAGATATAAAAATGAGAAGTATTGATCTCCTATAAAAAAATTAATAAACAAAATTTCTAAAGTTTGATTGTTGGGCATTTTATGACGTAATAAATTCCATTTAAATATTTCATAATTATAAGGAAATAAAATTTGGAGTATTTATTTCTCCTCATTTCTTTTGTAAAATATACAAGAGAAAATGTTTAGTTTCTATTTTCCACTTATTTTCTTTTGTTTATATTTTTTCCCAATTTTCTTTCCTTTGTATGTTATATTTCTCAGCACAATCTAATTCATTCGAATTTTGTTGCCTCCTTGCTAAATGGAAAAGGTTACCTCTATAGCTTGTTTTAGACATCATTACTGAAGATCTTGTTACGTAGCCAGAAACACAATTTTTATGGTTCAAGCACACAATTTTTCCCATTATATTTCTTTGCCCCTTAATCTTAGAATGTGTTTGGAACCAAGATTCTAAGGGAGAAAGGAAAAGAGAAAAGTTAAATTCAATCCGCCATTCCAACACAACCAAAATAAGTTAAAAAGTTGGTAAGAAGATTGATATCATAAAAGATATAAAAATGAGAAGTATTGATCTCCTATAAAAAAATTAATAACCAAAATTTCTAAAGTTTGATTGTTGGGCATTTTATGACGTAATAAATTCAATTTAAATATTTCAGAATTATAAGGAAATAAAATTTGGAGTATTTATTTCTCCTAATTTCTTTTGTAAAATATACAAGAGAAAATGTTTAGTTTCTATTTTCCACTTATTTTCTTATGTTTACATTTTTTCCCAATTTTCTTTCCTATATATGTGATATTTCTTAGCACAATCTAATTCATTTGAATTTTGTTACCTCCTTGCTAAATGGAAAAGGTTACCTCTATAGCTTGTTTTAGACATCATTACTGAAGATCTTGTTACGTAGCCAGAAACACAATTTTTATGGTTCAAGCACACAATTTTTCCCATTATATTTCTTTGCCCCTTAATCTTAGAATGTGTTTGGAACCAAGATTCTAAGGGAGAAAGGAAAAGAGAAAAGTTAAATTCAATCCGCCTTTCCAACACAATCAAAATAAGTTAAAAAGTTGGTAAGAAGATTGATATCATAAAAGATATAAAAATGAGAAGTATTGATCTCCTATAAAAAAATTAATAACCAAAATTTCTAAAGTTTGATTGTTGGGCATTTTATGACGTAATAAATTCAATTTAAATATTTCATAATTATAAGGAAATAAAATTTGGAGTATTTATTTCTCCTGATTTCTTTTGTAAAATATACAAGAGAAAATGTTTAGTTTCTATTTTCCACTTATTTTCTTTTGTTTACATTTTTTCCCAATTTTCTTTCCTTTATATGTTATATTTCTCAGCACAATCTAATTCATTCGAATTTTGTTACCTAGTTGCTAAATAGAAAAAGGTTACCTCTATAGCTTGTTTTAGACATCATTACTGAACATCTTGTTACGTAGCCAGAAACACAATTTTTATGGTTCATGCACACAATTTTTCCCATTATATTTCTTTGCCCCTTAATCTTAGAATGTGTTTGGAACCAAGATTCTAAGGGAGAAAGGAAAAAAGCAAAGTTAAATTCAATCCGCCATTCCAACACAACCAAAATAATTTAAAAAGTTGGTAAGAAGATTGATATCATAAAAGATATAAAAATGAGAAGTATTGATCTCCTATAAAAAAATTAATAAACAAAATTTCAAAAGTTTGATTGTTGGGCATTTTATGACGTAATAAATTCCATTTAAATATTTCATAATTATAAGGAAATAAAATTTGGAGTATTTATTTCTCCTCATTTCTTTTGTAAAATATACAAGAGAAAATTTTTAGTTTCTATTTTCCACTTATTTTCTTTTGTTTATATATTTTGCCTATTTTCTTTCCTTTGTATGTTATATTTCTCAGTACAATCTAATTCATTCGACCTTTGTTGCCTCCTTGCTAAATGGAAAATGTTACCTCTATAGCTTGTTTTAGACATCATTACTGAACATCTTGTTACGTAGCCAGAAACATAATTTTTATGGTTCATGCACTCAATTTTTCCCATTATATTTCTTTGCCCCTTAATCTTAGAATTTGTTGGAACCAAGATTCTAAGGGAGAAAGGAAAAAATAAAAGTTAAATTCAATCCGCCAATCCAACACAACCAAAATAAGTTAAAAAGTTGGTAAGAAGATTGATATCATAAAAGATATAAAAAAGAGAAGTGTTGATCTCCTATAAAAAAATTAATAAACAAAATTTTGAAAGATTTATTGTTGGGAATTTTATGACATAATAAATTCCATTTAAATATTTCATAATTATAAGGAAATAGAAGTTGGATTATTTATTTCCCATGATTTTTTTGTAAAATATACATGAGAAAATGTTTAGTTTATATTTTCCACTTATTTTCTTTTGTTTATATTTTTTCCCAATTTTCTTTCCTTTGTCTGTTATATTTCTTAGCACAATCTAGTTCATTCCAATTTTGATGCCTCCTTGGTAAATGGAAAAGGTTACCTCTATAGCTTGTTTTAGACATCATTACTGAACACCTTGTTACGTAGCCAAAAACACACTTTTTATTATTCATGCACACAATAATTTTCATTATATTTCTTTGCCCCTTAATCTTAGAATGTGTTTGGGACCGAAATTCTAAGGGAGAAAGGAAAAAAACAAAGTTAAATTCAATGTGCCATTCCAACACCACCAAAATAATTTAAAAAGTTAGTAAGAAGATTGATATCATAAAAGATTTAAAAATGAGAAGTATTGATCTCCAATAAAAAAATTAATAAACAAAAATTCAAAAGTTTGATTGTTGGGAATTTTATGACGTAATAAATTCCATTTAAATATTTCATAATTATAAGGAAATAAAATTTGGAGTATTTATTTCTCCTGATTTCTTTTGTAAAATATACATGAGAAAATGTTTAGTTTCTATTTTCCACTTATTTTCTTTCCTTTGTATGTTATATTTCTCAGCACAATCTAGTTCATTCGAATTTTGTTGCCTCCTTCCTAAATGGAAAAGGTTACCGCTATAGCTTGTTTTAGACATCATTACTGAACATCTTGTTACGTAGCCAGAAACACAATTTTTATGGTTCATGCACACAATTTTTCCCATTATATTTCTTTACCATTAATCTTAGAATGTGTTTAGAACCGAGATTCTAAGGGAGAAAGGAAAGAAACAAACCTAAATTCAATTTGCCATTCCAACACAACCAAAATAATTTAAAAAGTTGGTAAGAAGATTGATATCATAAAAGATTTAAAAATGAGAAGTATTGATCTCCTATAAAAAAATTAATAAACAAAAATTCGAAAGTTTGATTGTTGGGCATTTTATGACATAATAAATTCCATTTAAATATTTCATAATTATAAGGAAATAAAATTTGGAGTATTTATTTCCCATGATTTATTTTGTAAAATATACATGAGAAAATGTTTAGTTTCTATTTTCCACTTATTTTCTTTTCTTAATATTTTTTCCCAATTTTCTTTCCCTTGTATGTTATATTTCTTAGCACAATCTAGTTCATTCGAATTTTGTTGCCTCCTTGGTAAATGGAAAAGGTTACCGCTATAGCTTGTTTTAGACATCATTATTGAACATCTTGTTACGTAGCCAGAAACACAATTTTTATGTTTCATGCACACAATTTTCCCCATTATATTTCTTTTCCCTTAATCTTAGAATGTGTTTGGAACCAAGATTCTAAGAGGGAAAGGAAAAAAAACAAAGTTTAATTCAAACCGCCATTCCAACGCAATCAAAATAATTTAAAAAGTTTTTAAGAAGATTGATATCATAAAAGACATAAAAATGAGAAGTATTGATCTCCTATAAAAAAATTAATAAACAAAATTTTAAAAGTTTGATTGTTGGGCATTTTATGATGTAATAAATTCCATTTAAATATTTCATAATTATAAGGAAATAAAATTTGGAGTATTTATTTCCCATGATTTCTTTTGTAAAATATACATGAGAAAATGTTTAGTTTTTATTTTCTACTTATTTTCTTGTGTTTATATTTTTTCCCCTATATTCTTTCCTTTGTATGATATATTTCCCAGCATAATCTATTTCATTTGAATTTTGTTGCCTCCCTACAAAATGGAAAAGGTTACCTCTATAGCTTGTTTTAGACATCATTACTGAATATCTTGTTACGTAGCCAGAAACACAATTTTTATGGTTGTTGCACACAATTTTTCCCATTATATATCTTTGCCCCTTAATCTTAGAATGTGTTTGGATCCAACATTCTATGGAAGAAAGGAAAAAAGCAAAGTTAAATTCAATCCGCCATTCCAACACAACCAAAATAATTTAAAAAGTTGGTAAGAAGATTGATATCATAAAAGATATAAAAAGGAGAAGTATTGATCTCCTATAAAAAAATTAATAAACAAAATTTTAAAAGTTTGATTATTGTCGTTTTTTAGGACGTAATAAATGAAATTTAAATATTTCATAATTATAAGGAAATAAAATTTGGAATATTTATTTCCTATGATTTCTTTTGTAAAATATACATGGAAAATGTTTAGTTTTTATTTTCTACTAATTTTCTTTAGTTTATATTTTTTCCCTATTTTCTTTCCTTTGTTTGTTATATTTCCCAGCACAATCTAGTTCATTCAATTTTGTTGCATCCCTCCAAAATGGAAAAGCTTTCACTATAGCTTCTTTATATACATCATTAACAACATCTTGTTAGGTAGCCGTAAAATAAAAAAAATAAAAAAAATAATAAAAATAATAAAAAAAATAAAAATAATAAAAAAAATAAAAAAAAATAAAAATCAAAAAAATCAAAAACTTTATTTTCAATTTTTTTTATTTTATTTTTGTTGTTTTTTCTTTTTCTTTTTTTTCTTTTACCTTTTTCAATTTATTTTATTTTATTATTATTATTTTTTTTTGGCTTAATCAAAAACTTGATCGGGGCAGAACCGACATCGCCGATCCTGCCCGTTACTTTGATTTTATCTATTTATAAAACTCTCGCAAGTGCACGAATCATTTCGTAGAAAATGATAAGTATACTGCCAAGGTCGATCTAAGGAAGGAATGTATGTGGTTTTTAATTTATTATTCAAACTTTTAAAAACGAAATTAAATCCTAAACATCCTGTCACGATATTTTGGGGTTTTGTGTTTTTAATCTACTTACATAAAAATAAACATAGATTCAATAAATATTTATGCAAATTTTATCATTTATAATGGTGGAGTATTTATGGATATAATAACTAAGTTAATTATGCTTGCTCATATTATTTAGGTTATTAAAGATATGAATTGATATTTATTGATTCTCTTTTTTATATGAATACCACCTTTGTCAAGTTAGATATTCTTTGTTAACTAAACAAATCAATTAACACCTACGGGTGGGGTTGATAACTAATTTGGTTAATTAAATTAATTCCTTTTTCTAAGAGATTGAAAATGAACCATTTAAATGTCACCTTTGGCGGGTTAGACAGTTTAAACTTTATTCAAGGTGTCCAAATTAAACCTAAGAATTTAGTTATCCGAGTACTAACTTTCAAGTTTTAAAACCACTACCGAAAACATGTTGTCAATACATTTTCAGATAATAATTCTTATAAAAACTTTTTGAAATAGAGCTTCACTCTAACTACCATAGTATTGTACCAACAAATAAAAGAGCACTACTCTAAATCGACCGGATAACTAAACCTTAAAATCTAATTTTCAAATTTAAGTTTGTAATGAAAAATAATATATTTCTCTCTAACATTCTTAATATAAAATCTTGAATAAAAATAAAATCAATTCATTTTAGAGATTTTTACCTATTTAATATTTCGCAAGCATAACAACGTTATTATTATATCATGTTTACAAATAGCCAACACAGTTAAATTTAATCACAGACAAATTAAATATAACATGTAAGAATAAAGCATAAAAAATAACTGTAAAGAAAATAAAATCCTTACAGAATTTCGATGCTATTCCCGTTGCTGGAAAACCTCCAAGCGGAATTTGCACTCCCATTTATTGAATCAAAAAGCTAATATATTACAAAAAAAACATAACTAGTTCTTCCCAAAAAGGGAAGAACTCTAAAACTAAGAGAAATTAACTAAAAACTAAGAAAAACTAAAAAAACCTAAAAATCTAATAAAAGAGAGAAAGAAAGAAGAGAGAAGTGTGTTTTGAAGTGAAGGGAAGGGGGGTATTTATAGTGAGGATGGAGAGAAAAATGAGTAAACAAATGTTAAAAAATATTTAAAAATGTAAAACGCGTATTGGAATTGCTGATGTCATTAATGACGTCAGTATGACGTCACAGGGGCCGCACGTGAAAAATGGGGCGAAAAGGCGTTGGGCGCGGGCGCTGGGAGAAGCGGCCAGCGCGTTGGCGCGCGCAGGGCAGGAGGGCAGAGGCGCGTGCGAGGAAAGAGGCAAGGCGCGCGCGCGCGCGACCGGGAGAGCCGCGCGCGAATTGGACAGCCGCGCGCGCGACCGAGCAGCCGCGCGCGGACCGGGCATGCGCGCGCGCGTGATCCTGGGCGTGCTTTGCGCGCGCGGCCCCGGGCGTGCTGCGCGCGTGGGGCCTCGGCCGGCCGGGCCGCGGCGGCGCGCGATTTTCTCCTTTTGACATTTTTGACCCTTTTGACCCATTTTGTCCAATTTTTCCATATTTGTTGACCTTTCCCCATTTATTTATTAATATATTTGTGATGTATTGCTTCCAAAGATTCCTCTTTGTGTCTTTAAGTTGCGTTTTAAGCCAAAATACCGAAAACAATAAAAATACCCGTGATTCCGAAAAAGACAAATATATATAAATATATGATAAAACATATAAATATATATATATATTAATCAATTAATGTGCATAAAATCATGGTTATTTTAGTGCTTTTTGAGCACTCATCATGTACTAAATTGTATTTAAATATTTCATAATTAGGTGGAAATAAAATTTGGAGTATTTATTTCCTATGATTTCTTTTGTAAAATATACATGAGAAAATGTTTAGTTTCTATTTTCCCCTTATTTTCTTGTGTTTATATTTTTTTCCCTATTTTCTTTCCTTTGTATGTCATATTTCTCAGCATAATCTAATTCATTTGATATTTGTTGCCTCCCGACTAAATGAAAAAGGTTACCTCTATAGATTGTTTTGGACATCATTACTGAATATCTTGTTACGTAGCCTGAAACACAATTTTTGTGTTTCTTGCACACAATTTCTCCCATTATATTTCTTTGCCCCTTAATCTTAAAATGTGTTTGGAACCATGATTCTATGGAAGAAAGGAAAAAAGCAAAGTTAAATTCAATCCGCCATTCCAACACAACCAAAATAATTTAAAAAGTTGGTAAGAAGATTGATATCATAAAAGATATAAAAAGGAGAAGTATTGATCTCCTATAAAAAAATTAATAAACAAAATTTTAAAAGTTTGATTATTGTCGTTTTTTAGGACGTAATAAATGAAATTTAAATATTTCATAATTATAAGGAAATAAAATTTGGAATATTTATTTCCTATGATTTCTTTTGTAAAATATACATGGAAAATGTTTAGTTTTTATTTTCTACTAATTTTCTTTAGTTTATATTTTTTCCCTATTTTCTTTCCTTTGTTTGTTATATTTCCCAGCACAATCTAGTTCATTCGAATTTTGTTTCCTCCTTCCAAAATGGAAAAGCTTTTCACTATAGCTTCTTTTATACATCATTACTGAACATCTTGTTAGGTAGCCAGAAAATAAAAAAAATAAAAAAAATAATAAAAATAATAAAAAAAATAAAAATAATAAAAAAAATAAAAAAAAATAAAAATCAAAAAAATCAAAAACTTTATTTTCAATTTTTTTTATTTTATTTTTGTTGTTTTTTCTTTTTCTTTTTTTTCTTTTACCTTTTTCAATTTATTTTATTTTATTATTATTATTTTTTTTTTGGCTTAATCAAAAACTTGATCGGGGCAGAACCGACATCGCCGATCCTGCCCGTTACTTTGATTTTATCTATTTATAAAACTCTCGCAAGTGCACGAATCATTTCGTAGAAAATGATAAGTATACTCCCAAGGTCGATCTAAGGAAGGAATGTATGTGGTTTTTAATTTATTATTCAAACTTTTAAAAACGAAATTAAATCCTAAACATCCTGTCACGATATTTTGGGGTTTTGTGTTTTTAATCTACTTACATAAAAATAAACATAGATTCAATAAATATTTATGCAAATTTTATCATTTATAATGGTGGAGTATTTATGGATATAATAACTAAGTTAATTATGCTTGCTCATATTATTTAGGTTATTAAAGATATGAATTGATATTTATTGATTCTCTCTTTTTATATGAATACCACCTTTGTCAGGGTTAGATATTCTTTGTTAACTAAACAAATCAATTAACACCTATGGGTGGGGTTGATAACTAATTTGGTTAATTAAATTAATTCCTTTTTTCTAAGAGATTGAAAATGAACCATTTAAATGTCACCTTTGGTGGGGTTGGGATAGTTTAAACTTTATTCAAGGTGTCCAAATTAAACCTAAGAATTTAGTTATCCGAGTACTAACTTTCAAGTTTTAAAACCACTACGGAAAACATGTTGTCAATACATTTTCAGATAATAATTCTTATAAAAACTTTTGAAATAGAGCTTCACTCTAACTACCCCGCGATTGTACCAACAAATAAAAGAGCACTACTCTAAATCGTAATTCCATAACTAAACCTTAAAATCTAATTTTCAGATTTAAGTTTGTAATGAAAAATAATATATTTCTCTCTAACATTCTTAATATAAAATCTTGAATAAAAATAAAATCAATTCATTTTAGAGATTTTTACCTATTTAATATTTCGCAAGCATAACAACGTTATTATTATATCATGTTTACAAAACAGCCAGCACAGTTAAATTTAATCACAGACAAATTAAATATAACATGTAAGAATAAAGCATAAAAAATAACTGTAAAGAAAATAAAATCCTTACGTAATTTCTCGATGCTATTCCCGTTGGTTGAAAACCTCCAAGTCGAATTTGCACTCCCATTTATTGAATCAAAAAGCTAATATATTACAAAAAAACATAACTAGTTCTTCCCAAAAAGGGAAGAACTCTAAAACTAAGAGAAATTAACTAAAAACCAAGAAAAACTAAAAAACCTAAAAATCTAATAAAAGAGAGAAAGAAAGAAAGAGAAGTGTGTTTTGAAGGTGTTTTTTGAAGTGAAGGGAAGGGGGTATTTATAGGTGAGGATGGAGAGAAAAATGAGTAAACAAATGTTAAAAAATATTTAAAAATGTAAAACGCGTATTGGAATTGCTGATGTCATTAATGACGCCGTATGACGCCGCTGCAGGCGGCCGCACGTGAAAAATGGGGCGAAAAGGCGTTGGGCGCGCTGGGGAGGCAGCTGGGCGCGGCCAGGGCGCGCGCGCAGGCAGGAGGGGCGCGCGAGGCGCGTGCGGAAAGCAGGGGCGCGCGCGCGCGCGCGAATTGGAGCCGGCGCGCGCGACCGGAGAGGCCCGCGCGCGCGACCGGGAGCAGCCGGGCGCGCGCGGACCGGGCATGCCGCGCGCGTGATCTCGGGCGTGCCGCGCGCGCGGCCCCGGGCGTGCCGCGCGTGCCCTGGGCTCTACTGGCTACATGGGCGGCGCGATTTTCTCTTTTTTGACATTTTTGACCCTTTTTACCCATTTTGTCCAATTTTTCCATATTTGTTGACCTTTCCCCATTTATTTATTAATATATTTGTGATGTATTGCTTCCGTATTCCTCTTTGTGTCTTTAAGTTGCGTTTTTAAGCCAAAATACTCGAAAAACAATAAAAATACACCTTGATTCGAAAAAGACAAATATATATAAATATATGATAAAACATATAAATATATATATATATTAATCAATTAATGTGCATAAAATCATGGTTATTTTAGTGCTTTTTGAGCACTCATCATGTACTAAATTGTATTTAAATATTTCATAATTATAAGGAAATAAAATTTGGAGTATTTATTTCCCCTGATTTCTTTTGTTAAATATGCATCAGAAAACTTTTAGTTTCTATTTTCCACTTATTTTCTTTTGTTTATATTTTTTCCCTATTTTCTTTCCTTTGTATGATATATTTCTCAGCATAATCTAATTCATTTGAATTTTATTGCCTCCCTACTAAATGGAAAAGGTTACCTCCATAGCTAGTTTTAGACATCATTACTGAATATCTTGTTACGTAGCCAGAAACACAATTTTTATGGTTCTTGCACACAATTTTTCCCATTATATTTCTTTTCCCCTTAATCTTAGAATGTGTTTGGAACCATGATTCTAAGGGAGAAAGGAAAAAAGCAAAGTTAAATTCAATCCGCCATTCCAACACAACCAAAATAATTTAACAAGAATGATACCATAAAAGATATAAAAATGAGAAGTATTGATCTCCTATAAAAAAATTAATAAACAAAATTTCGAAAGTTTGATTATTTGCCTTTTTATGACGTAATAAATGAAATTTAAATATTTCATAATTATAAGGAAATAAAATTTGGATTATTTATTTCTCATGATTTCTTTTGTAAAATATACATGAGAAAATGTTCAGTTTTTATTTTCTACTAATTTTCTTTTGTTTATATTTTTTCCCTATTTTCTTTCCTTTGTTGGTTATATTTCCCATCACAATCTAGTTCATTCGAATTTTGTTGCCTCCTTCCAAAATGGAAAAGGTTTCCGCTATAGCTTGTTTTAGACATCATTACTGAACATCTTGTTACGTAGCCAGAAACACAATTTTTATGGTTTATGCACACAATTTTTCCTTTTATATTTCTTTGCTCATTAATCTTAGAATGTGTTTGGAACCAAGATTCTAAGGGAGAAAGGAAAAAAACAAAGTTAAATTCAATCCACCATTATAACACAACCAAAATAATTTAAAAAGTTGGTAAGAAGATTGATATCATAAAATATTTAAAAACAAGAAGTATTGATCCCCAATAAAAAAATTAATAAACAAAAATTCGAAAGTTTGATTGTTGGGCATTTTATGACGTAATAAATTTGATTTAAATATTTCACAATTATAAGGAAATAAAATTTGAAGTATTTATTTCTCCTGATTTCTTTTGTAAAATATACATGTGAAAATGTTTAGTTTCTATTTTCCACTTCTTTTCTTTTGTTCATATTTTTTCCCAATTTTCTTTCCCTTGTATGTTATATTTCTTAGCACAATCTAGTTCATTCCAATTTTGTTGCCTCCTTGGTAAATGGAAAAGGTTACCGCTATAGCTTGTTTTAGACATCATTACTGAACATCTTGTTATGTAGCAAGAAACACAATTTTTATGGTTCATGCACACAATTTTTTCCATTATATTTCTTTGCTCGTTAATCTTAGAATGTGTTTGGAACCAAGATTGTAAGGGAGAAAGGAAAAAAACAAAGTTAAATTGAATCCACCATTCCAACAAAACCAAAATAATTTAAAAAGTTGGTAAGAAGATTGATATCATAAAAGATTTAAAAATGAGAAGTATTGATCTCCTATAAAAAAATTAATAAAGAAATTTTCTAAAGTTGGATTGTTGGGCGTTTTATGACGTAATAAATTCCATTTAAATATTACATAATTATAAGGAAATAAAATTTGGAGTATTTATTTCTCTTGATTTCTTTTGTAAAATATACATGAGAAAATGTTTAGTTTCTATTTTCCACTTATTTTCTTTCCTTTGTATGTTATATTTCCCAACACAATCTAATTTATTTGAATTTTGTGCCTCCTTGCTAAATGGAAAAGGTTACATCTATAGCTTGTTTTAGACATCATTACTGAACATCTTGTTACGTAGCCAAAAACAAAATTTTTATTGTTCATGCACACAATATTTTCCATTATATTTCTTTGCCCCTTAATCTTAGAATGTGTTTGGAACCAAGATTCTAAGGGAGAAAGGAAAAAAACAAAGTCAAATTCAATCCGCCATTCCAACAGAACCAAAATAATTTAAAAAGTTGGTAAGAAGATTGATATCATAAAAGATATAAAAATGAGAAGTATTGATCTCCTATAAAAAAATTAATAAACATTATTTCGAAAGTTTGATTGTTGGGCAATTTTGGACGTAATAAATTCAATTTAAATATTTCATAATTATAAGGAAATAATATTTGGAGTATTTATTTCCCCTGATTTCTTTTGTTAAAAAATGCACGAGAAACTTTTTAGTTTCTATTTTCCACTTACTTTCTTTTGTTTATATTTTTTCCCTATTTTCCTTCCTTTGTATGTTATATTTCTCAGCATAATCTAATTCATTCGAGATTGGTTGCCTCCCTGCTAAATGGAAAAGGTTACCTCTATAGGTTGTTTTAGACATCATTACTGAATATCTTGTTACGTAGCCAGAAGCACAATTTTTATGGTTCATGCACACAATTTTTCCCATTATATTTCTTTGCCCCTTAATCTTAGAATGTGTTTGGAACCATGATTCTAAGGGAGAAAGGAAAAAAACAAAGTTAAATTCAATCCGCCATTCCAACATAACCAAAATAATTTGAAAAGTTGGTAAGAAGATTGATATCATAAAATATTTAAAAATGAGAAGTATTTATTTCCCATGATTTCTTTTGTAAAATATACAAGAGAAAATGTTTAGTTTTTATTTTCTACTAATTTTCTTTTGTTTATATTTTTTACCTATATTCTTTCCTTTGTATGTTATATTTCCCAACACAATCTAATTCATTCGAATTTTGTTGCCTCCTTGCTAAATGGAAAAGGTTACAACTATACTTGGTTTAGACATCATTACAGATCATCTTGTTACCTAGCTAAAAACAAAATTTTTATGTTTCATGAACACAATTTTCCCCATTATATTTCTTTGCCCCTTAATCTTAGAATGTGTTTGGAACCAAAATTCTAAGGGAGAAAGGAAAAAAACAAAGTTAAATTCAATCGGCCATTCCAACAGCACCAAAATAATTTTAAAAGATGGTAAGAAGATTGATATCATAAAAGATTTAAAAATGAGAAGTGTTGATCTCCAATAAAAAAATTAATAAACTAAAATTCAAAAGTTTGATTGTTGGGCATATTATGACGTAGTAAATTTCTTTTAAATATTTCATAATTATAAGGAAATAAAAGTTGGAGTATTTATTTCCCATGATTTCTTTTGTAAAATATACCTGAGAAAATGTTTAGTTTCTATTTTCCACTTATTTTCTTTCCTTTGTATGTTATATTTCTCAGCACAATCTAGTTCATTCAAATTTTGTTGCCTCCTTATTAAATGGAAAATGTTACCACTATAGCTTATTTCAGACATCATTACAGAACATCTTGTTACGTAGCCAAAAACACAATTTTTATGGTTCATGTACACAACTTTTCCCATTATATTTCTTTACCCATTAATCTTAGGGTGTGTTTGGAACCTAGATTCTTAGAGAGAAAGGAAAAAAACAAAGTCAAATTCAATCCGCCATTCCAACACAACCAAAATAATTTAAAAAGTTGGTAAGAAGATTGATATCATAAAATATTTAAAAATGAGAAGTATTGATCTCCTATAAAAAAATTAATAAACAAAAATTCGAAAGTTTGATTGTTGGGCATTTTATGACGTAATAAATTCCATTTAAATATTTCATAATTATAAGGAAATAAAATTTGGAGTATTTATTTCTCCTGATTTCTTTTTGTAAAATATACATGAGAAAATGTTTAGTTTCTATTTTCCACTTATTTTCTTTCCTTTGTATGTTATATTTCTCAGCACAATCTAGTTCATTCGAATTTTGTTGCCTCCTTCCTAAATGGAAAAGGTTTCCGCTATAGCTTGTTTTAGACATCATTACTGAACATCTTGTTACGTAGCCAGAAACACAATTTTTATGTTTAATGAACACAATTTTCCCCATTATATTTCTTTGCCCCTTAATCTTAGATTGTGTTTGGAACCAAAATTCTAAGGGAGAAAGGAAAAAAACAAAGTTAAATTCAATCCGCTATTCCAACACAACAAAAATAATTTAAAAAGTTGGTAAGAAGATTGATATCATAAATGATTTAAAAATAAGAAGTATTGATCTCCTATAAAAAAATTAATAAACAAAATTTCAAAAGTTTGATTGTTGGGCATTTTATGACGTAATAAATTCCATTTAAATATTTAATAATTATAAAGAAATAAAATTTGGAGTATTTATTTCCCATGATTTCTTTTGTAAAATATACATGAGAAAATGTTTAGTTTTTATTTTCTACTAATTTTCTTTTGTTTATATTTTTTTCCCTATTTTCTTTCCTTTGTATGTTATATTTCCCAACACAATCTAATTCATTCGAATTTTGTTGCCTCCTTGCTAAATGGAAAAGGTTACCGCTATAGCTTATTTTAGACATCATTACTGAACATCTTGTTACGTAGGCAGAAACACAATTTTTATGTTTCATGAACACAATTTTCCCCATTATATTTCTTTGCCCCTTAATCTTAGAATGTGTTTGGAACCAAAATTCTAAGGGAGAAAGGAAAAAAACAAAGTTAAATTCAATCCGCTATACCAACACAACCAAAATAATTTAAAAAGTTGGTAAGAAGATTGATATCATAAAAGATTTAAAAATGAGAAGTATTGATCTCCTATAAAAAAATTAATAAACAAAATTTCAAAAGTTTGATTGTTGGGCATTTTATGACGTAATAAATTCCATTTAAATATTTAATAATTATAAATAAATAAAATTTGGAGTATTTATTTCCCATGATTTCTTTTGTAAAATATACATGAGAAAATGTTTAGTTTTTATTTTCTACTAATTTTCTTTTGCTTATATTTTTTACCTAAATTCTTTCCTTTGTATGTTATATTTCTCAGCACAATCTAATTCATTCGAATTTTGTTGCCTCCCTGCTAAGTGGAAAATGTTACCGCTATAGCTTGTTTTAGACATCATTACTGAACATCTTGTTACGTAGCCCAAAACACAATTTTTATGGTTCATGCACACAATTTTTCCCATTATATTTCTTTGCTCCTTAATCTTAGAATGTGTTTGGAACCAAGATTCTAAGGGAGAAAGGAAAAAAACAAAGTTAAATTCAATCCGCCATTCCAACACAACCAAAATAATTTAAAAAGTTGGTAAGAAGATTGATATCATAAAAGATTTAAAAATGAGAAGTATTGATCTCCTATAAAAAATTAATAAAAAAATTTCAAAAGTTTATTGTTGGGCATTTTATGAAGTAATAAATTCCATTTAAATATTTCATAATCATAAGGAAATAAAATTTGGAGTATTTATTTCCCATGATTTCTTTTGTAAAATATACATGAGAAAATGTTTAGTTTTTATTTTCTACTTATTTTCTTTTGTTTATATTTTTTCCATATTTTCTTTCCTTTGTATGTTATATTTCTCAGCATAATCTAATTCATTCGAATTTTGTTGCCTCCCTACTAAATGGAAAAGGTTACCTCTATAGCTTGTTTTAGACATCATTATTGAACATCTTGTTACGTAGCCAGAAACACAATTTTTATGGTTCATGCACACAATTTTTCCCATTATATTTCTTTGCTCCTTAATCTTAGAATGTGTTTGGAACCAAGATTCTAAGGGAGAAAGGAAAAACACAAAGTTAAATTCAATCCGCCATTCCAACACAACCAAAATAATTTAAAAAGTTGGTAAGAAGATTGATATCATAAAAGATTTAAAAATGAGAAGTATTGATCTCCTATAAAAAATTAATAAACAAAATTTCAAAAGTTTGATTGTTGGGCATTTTATGACGTAATAAATTCCATTTAATTATTTCATAATTATCAGCAAATAAAATTTGGAGTATTTAATTGCCCTGATTTCTTTTGTAAAATATACATGAGAAATTGTTTAGTTTTTATTTTTTACTAAATTTCTTTTCTTTATATTTTTTCCCAATTTTCTTTCTTTTATTTGTTATATTTCCCAACACAATCTAATTCATTTGAATTTGGTTGCCTCCCTACTAAATGGAAAACGTTACCTCTATAGCTTGTTTTAGACATCATTACTAAACATCTTGTTACGTATCCAAAACCACAATTTTTATTGTTCATGCACACAATATTTTCCATTATATTTCTTTGCTCCTTAATCTTAGAATGTGTTTGGAACCATGATTCTAAGGGAGAAAGGAAAAGAACAAAGTTAAATTCAATCCGCCATTCCAACACAACCAAAATAATTTAAAAAGTTGGTAAGAAGATTGATATCATAAAAGATATAAAAATGAGAAGTATTGATCTCCTATAAAAAATTAATAAACAAAATTTCAAAAGTTTGATTGTTGGG
Source organism: Hippophae gyantsensis (assembly GCA_030763125.1). Taxonomy (NCBI): domain Eukaryota; kingdom Viridiplantae; phylum Streptophyta; class Magnoliopsida; order Rosales; family Elaeagnaceae; genus Hippophae; species Hippophae gyantsensis. The sequence continues at coordinate 1,065,870 of CM061033.1, read as the reverse complement.
CATTTTATGACGTAATAAATTCCATTTAAATATTTCATAATTATAAGGAAATAAAATTTGGAGTATTTATTTCTCATGATTTCTTTTGTAAAATATACATGAGAAAGATTTAGTTTTTATTTTCTACTTATTTTCTTTTGTTTATATTTTTTCCTTATTTTCTTTCCTTTGTATGTTATATTACTCAGCACAATCTAATTCATTCGAATTTTGTTGCCTCCTTGCTAAATGGAAATGTTACCATTATAGCTTGTTTTAGACATCATTACTGAACATCTTGTTACGTAGCCAAAAACACAATTTTTATGGTTCATGCACACAATTTTTCCCATTATATTTCTTTGCCCCTTAATCTTAGAATGTGTTTGGAACCAAGATTCTAAGGGAGAAAGGAAAAAACAAAGTTAAATTCAATCCGCCATTCCAACACAACCAAAATAATTTAAAAAGTTGGTAAGAAGATTGATATCATAAAAGATTTAAAAATGAGAAGTATTGATCTCCTATAAAAAATTAATAAACAAAATTTCAAAAGTTTGATTGTTGGGCATTTTATGACGTAATAAATTCCATTGAAATATTTCATAATTATAAGGAAATAAAATTAGGAATATTTATTTCTCATGATTTCTTTTGTAAAATAAACCTGAGAAAATGTTTAGTTTTTATTTTCTACTTATTTTCCTTTGTTTATAGTTTTTCCCTATTTTTTTTCCTTTTATGTTATATTTCTCAGCACAATCTAATTCATTCGAATTTTGTTGCCTTCTTGCTAAATGGAAAAGGTTACCTCTATAGCTTGTTTTAGACATCATTACTGAACATCTTGTTACGTAGCCAGAAACACAATTTTTATGGTTCATGCACACAATTTTTCCCATTATATTTCTTTGCTCCTTAATCTTAGAATGTGTTTGGAACCAAGATTCTAAGGGAGAAAGAAAAAAACAAAGTTAAATTCAATCCGCCATTCCAACACAACCAAAATAATTTAAAAAGTTGGTAAGAAGATTGATATCATAAAAGATTTAAAAACGAGAAGTATTGATCTCCTATAAAAAAAATTAATAAACAAAAATTCGAAAGTTTGATTGTTGGGCATTTTATGACGTAATAAATTCCATTTAAATATTTCATAATTATAAGGAAATAAAATTTGGAGTATTTATTTCCCATGATTTCTTTTGTAAAATATACATGAGAAAATGTTTAGTTTTTATTTTCTACTTATTTTCTTTTGTTTATATTTTTTCCCTATTTTCTTTCCTTTGTATGTTATATTTCTCAGCACAATCTAATTCATTCGAATTTTGTTGCCTCCCTGCTAAGTGGAAAATGTTACCGCTATAGCTTGTTTTAGACATCATTACTGAACATCTTGTTACGTAGCCCAAAACACAATTTTTATGGTTCATGCACACAATTTTTCCCATTATATTTCTTTGCTCCTTAATCTTAGAATGTGTTTGGAACCAAGATTCTAAGGGAGAAAGGAAAAAAACAAAGTTAAATTCAATCCGCCATTCCAACACAACCAAAATAATTTAAAAAGTTGGTAAGAAGATTGATATCATAAAAGATTTAAAAATGAGAAGTATTGATCTCCTATAAAAAATTAATAAAAAAAATTTCAAAAGTTTTATTGTTGGGCATTTTATGAAGTAATAAATTCCATTTAAATATTTCATAATCATAAGGAAATAAAATTTGGAGTATTTATTTCCCATGATTTCTTTTATAAAATATACATGAGAAAATGTTTAGTTTTTATTTTCTACTTATTTTATTTTGTTTATCTTTTTTCCCTATTTTCTTTCCTTTGTATGTTATATTTCTCAGCAGAATCTAATTCATTCGAATTTTGTTGCCTCCCTACTAAGTGGAAAATGTTATGGCTTTTGCTTGTTTTAGACATCATTACTGAACATCTTGTTACGTAGCCCGTAACACAATTTTTATGTTTAATGCACTCAATTTTTACCATTATATTTCTTTGCTCCTTAATCTTAGAATGTGTTTGGAACCAAGATTCTAAGGGAGAAAGGAAAATAACAAAGTTAAATTCAATCCGCCATTCCAACACAACCAAAATAATTTAAAAAGTTGGTAAGAAGATTGATATCATAATAGATTTAAAAATGAGAAGTATTGATCTCCTATAAAAAATTAATAAAAAAAATTTCAAAAGTTTTATTGTTGGGCATTTTATGAAGTAATAAATTCCATTTAAATATTTCATAATCATAAGGAAATAAAATTTGGAGTATTTATTTCCCATGATTTCTTTTATAAAATATACATGAGAAAATGTTTAGTTTTTATTTTCTACTTATTTTATTTTGTTTATCTTTTTTCCCTATTTTCTTTCCTTTGTATGTTATATTTCTCAGCAGAATCTAATTCATTCGAATTTTGTTGCCTCCCTGCTAAGTGGAAAATGTTATGGCTTTTGCTTGTTTTAGACATCATTACTGAACATCTTGTTACGTAGCCCGTAACACAATTTTTATGGTTCATGCACACAATTTTTACCATTATATTTCTTTGCTCCTTAATCTTAGAATGTGTTTGGAACCAAGATTCTAAGGGAGAAAGGAAAAAAACAAAGTTAAATTCAATCCGCCATTCCAACACAACCAAAATAATTTAAAAAGTTGGTAAGAAGATTGATATCATAAAAGATTTAAAAATGAGAAGTATTGATCTCCTATAAAAAATTAATAAACAAAATTTCAAAAGTTTGATTGTTGGGCATTTTATGACGTAATAAATTCCATTTAAATATTTCATAATTATCAAGAAATAAAATTTGGAGTATTTATTTCCCATGATTTCTTTTGTAAAATATACATGAGAAAATGTTTAGTTTTTATTTTCTACTAATTTTCTTTTGTTTATATTTTTTCCCTATTTTATTTCCTTTATTTGTTATATATATCCCAAAACAATCTAATTCATTCGAATTTTGTTGCCTCCCTGCAAAATGGAAAAGGTGACCTCTATAGCTTGTTTTAGACATCATTACTAAACATCTTGTTACGTAGCCAAAAGCACAATTTTTATTGTTCATGCACACAATATTTTCCATTATATTTCTTTGCTCCTTAATCTTTGAATGTGTTTGGAATCAAGATTCTAAGGGAGAAAGTAAAAAAACAAAGTTAAATTCAATCCGCCATTCCAAACAACCAAAATAATTTAAAAAGTTGGTAAGAAGATTGATATCATAAAAGATATCAAAATGAGAAGTATTGATCTCCTATAAAAAATTAATAAACAAAATTTCAAAAGTTTGATTGTTGGGCATTTTATGACGTAATAAATTCGATTGAAATATTTCATAATTGTATGGAAATAAAATTTCGAGTATTTATTTCCCCTGATTTCTTTTGTAAAATATACATTAGAAAATGTTTAGTTTTTATGTTCTTCTAATTTTCTTTTGTTTATATTTTTTCCCTATTTTCTTTCCTTTGTATGTTATATTTCCCAACACAATCTAATTCATTCGAATTTTGTTGCCTCCCTGCTAAATGGAAAAGGTTACCTCTATAGCTTGTTTTAGACATCATTACTGAACATCTTGTTACGTAGCCAGAAACACAATTTTAATGGTTCATGCACACAATATTTTCCATTATATTTCTTTGCTCCTTAATCTTAGAATGTGTTTGGAACCAAGATTCTAAGGGAGAAAGGAAAAAAACAAAGTTAAATTCAATCCGCCATTCCAACACAACCAAAATAATTTAAAAAGTTGGTAAGAAGATTGATATCATAAAAGATTTAAAAACAACAAGTATTGATCTCCTATAAAAAAATTAATAAACAAAAATTCGAAAGTTTGATTGTTGGGCATTTTATGACGTAATAAATTCCATTTAAATATTTCATAATTATATGGAAATAAAATTTGGAGTATTTATTTCCCCTGATTTCTTTTGTAAAATATACATGAGAAAATGTTTAGTTTTTATTTTCTACTAATTTTCTTTTGTTTATATTTTTTCCCCATTTCCTTTCCTTTATATGTTATATTTCTCAGGATAATCTAATTCATTCGAATTTTGTTGGCTCCCTGCTAAATAGAAAAGGTTGCCTCTATAGCTTGTTTTAGACATCATTACTGAACATCTTGTTACGTAGCCTGAAACAAAATTTTTATGGTTCATGCACATAATGCTTTCCCATTATATTTCTTTGCTCCTTAATCTTAGAATGTGTTTGGAACCAGGATTCTAAGGGAGAAAGGAAAAAAACAAAGTTAAATTCAATCCGCCATTCCAACACAACCAAAATAATTTAAAAATTTGCTAAGAAGATTGATATCATAAAAGATTTAAAAATGAGAAGTATTGATCTCCTATAAAAAATTAATAAACAAAATTTCAAAAGTTTGATTGTTGGGCATTTTATGACGTAATAAATTCCATTTAAATATTTCATAATTATAAGGAAATAAAATTTGGAGTATTTATTTCCCATGATTTCTTTTGTAAAATATACATGAGAAAATGTTTAGTTTTTATTTTCTACTAATTTTCTTTTGTTTATATTTTTTCCCTATTTTCTTTCCTTTGTATGTTATATTTCTCAGCACAATCTAATTCATTCGAATTTTGTTGCCTCCCTGCTAAATGGAAAAGGTTACCGCTATAGCTTGTTTTAGACATCATTACTGAACATCTTGTTACGTAGCCAGAAACACAATTTTTATGGTTCATGCACACAATATTTTCCATTATATTTCTTTGCTCCTTAATCTTAGAATGTGTTTGGAACCAAGATTCTAAGGGAGAAAGGAAAAAACAAAGTTAAATTCAATCCGCCATTCCAACACAACCAAAATAATTTAAAAAGTTGGTAAGAAGATTGATATCATAAAAGACTTAAAAACGAGAAGTATTGAACTCCTATAAAAAACATAATAAACAAAAATTCGAAAGTTTGATTGTTGGGCATTTTATGACGTAATAAATTCCATTTAAATATTTCATAATTATAAGGAAATAAAATTTGGAGTATTTATTTCCCATGATTTCTTTTGTAAAATATACATGAGAAAATGTTTAGTTTTTATTTTCTACTAATTTTCTTTTGTTTATATTTTTTCCCCATTTCCTTTCCTTTGTATGTTATATTTCTCAGGATAATCTAATTCATTCGAATTTTGTTGCCTCCCTGCTAAATGGAAAAGGTTGCCGCTATAGCTTGTTTTAGACATCATTACTGAACATCTTGTTACGTAGCCTGAAACACAATTTTTATGGTTCATGCACACAATGCTTTCCCATTATATTTCTTTGCTCCTTAATCTTAGAATGTGTTTGGAACCAAGATTCTAAGGGGGAAAGGAAAAAAACAAAGTTAAATTCAATCCGCCATTCCAACACAACCAAAATAATTTAAAAAGTTGGTAAGAAGATTGATATCATAAAAGACTTAAAAACGAGAAGTATTGAACTCCTATAAAAAACATAATAAACAAAAATTCGAAAGTTTGATTGTTGGGCATTTTATGACGTAATAAATTCCATTTAAATATTTCATAATTATAAGGAAATAAAATTTGGAGTATTTATTTCCCATGATTTCTTTTGTAAAATATACATGAGAAAATGTTTAGTTTTTATTTTCTACTAATTTTCTTTTGTTTATATTTTTTCCCTATTTTCTTTCCTTTATTTGTTATATTTATTAACACAATCTAATTCATTCGAATTTTTTTGCCTCCCTGCTAAATGGAAAAGGTTACCTCTATAGCTTGTTTTAGACATCATTACTGAACATCTTGTTACGTAGCCAGAAACACAATTTTTATGGTTCATGCACACAATTTTTCCCATTATATTTCTTTGCTCCTTAATCTTAGAATGTGTTTGGAACCAAGATTCTAAGGGAGAAAGGAAAAACACAAAGTTAAATTCAATCCGCCATTCCAACACAACCAAAATAATTTAAAAAGTTAGTAAGAAGATTGATATCATAAAAGATTTAAAAACGAGAAGTATTGATCTCCTATAAAAAAATAATAAACAAAATTTCGAAAGTTTGATTGTTGGGCATTTTATGACGTAATAAATTCCATTTAAATATTTCATAATTATAAGGAAATAAAATTTGGAGTATTTATTTCCCCTGATTTCTTTTGTAAAATATACATGAGAAAATGTTTAGTTTTTATTTTCTACTAATTTTCTTTTGTTTATATTTTTCCCCATTTCCTTTCCTTTATATGTTATATTTCTCAGGATAATCTAATTCATTCGAATTTTGTTGCCTCCCTGCTAAATGGAAAAGGTTGCCGCTATAGCTTGTTTTAGACATCATTACTGAACATCTTGTTACGTAGCCAGAAACACAATTTTTATGGTTCATGCACACAATTTTTCCCATTATATTTCTTTGCTCCTTAATCTTAGAATGTGTTTGGAACCAAGATTCTAAGGGAGAAAGGAAAAAACAAAGTTAAATTCAATCCGCCATTCCAACACAACCAAAATAATTTAAAAAGTTGGTAAGAAGATTGATATCATAAAAGATTTAAAAATGAGAAGTATTGATCTCCTATAAAAAATTAATAAACAAAAATTCGAAAGTTTGATTGTTGGCATTTTACGACGTAATAAATTCCATTTAAATATTTCATAATTATAAGGAAATAAAATTTGTAGTATTTATTTCCCATGATTTCTTTTGTAAAATATACATGAGAAAATGTTTAGTTTTTATTTTCTACTAATTTTCTTTTGTTTATATGTTTTCCCTATTTCCTTTCCTTTGTATGTTATATTTATCAGGAGAATCTAATTCATTCGAATTTTGTTACCTCCCTGCTAAATGGAAAAGGTTGCCGTTATAGCTTGTTTTAGACATCATTACTGAACATCTTGTTACGTAGCCTGAAACACAATTTTTATGGTTCATGCACACAATGCTTTCCCATTATATTTCTTTGCTCCTTAATCTTAGAATGTGTTTGGAACCAAGATTCTAAGGGTGAAAGGAAAAAAACAAAGTTAAATTCAATCCGCCATTCCAACACAACCAAAATAATTTAAAAAGTTGGTAAGAAGATTGATATCATAAAAGACTTAAAAACGAGAAGTATTGATCTCCTATAAAAAATTAATAAACAAAATTTCAAAAGTTTGATTGTTGGGCATTTTATGACGTAATAAATTCCATTTAAATATTTCATAATTATAAGGAAATAAAATTTGGAGTATTTATTTCCCCTGATTTCTTTTGTAAAATATACATGAGAAAATGTTTAGTTTTTATTTTCTACTAATTTTCTTTTGTTTATATTTTTTCCCCATTTCCTTTCCTTTATATGTTATATTTCTCAGGATAATCTAATTCATTCGAATTTTGTTGCCTCCCTGCTAAATAGAAAAGGTTGCCTCTATAGCTTGTTTTAGACATCATTACTGAACATCTTGTTACGTAGCCCGTAACACAATTTTTATGGTTCATGCACACAATTTTTACCATTATATTTCTTTGCTCCTTAATCTTAGAATGTGTTTGGAACCAAGATTCTAAGGGAGAAAGGAAAAAAACAAAGTTAAATTCAATCCGCCATTCCAACACAACCAAAATAATTTAAAAAGTTGGTAAGAAGATTGATATCATAAAAGATTTAAAAATGAGAAGTATTGATCTCCTATAAAAAATTAATAAAAAAATTTCAAAAGTTTGATTGTTGGGCATTTTATGACGTAATAAATTCGATTGAAATATTTCATAATTATATGGAAATAAAATTTGGAGTATTTATTTCCCCTGATTTCTTTTGTAAAATATACATGAGAAAATGTTTAGTTTTTATTTTCTACTAATTTTCTTTTGTTTATATTTTTTCCGCATTTCCTTTCCTTTATATGTTATATTTCTCAGGATAATCTAATTCATTCGAATTTTGTTGCCTCCCTGCTAAATGGAAAAGGTTGCCGCTATAGCTTGTTTTAGACATCATTACTGAACATCTTGTAACGTTCCCAGATACACAATTTTTATGGTTTATGCACACAATTTTTTCCATTACATTTCTTTGCTCCTTAATCTTATAATGTGTTTGGAACCAAGATTCTAAGGGAGAAAGAAAAAAACAAAGTTAAATTCAATCCGCCATTCCAACACAACCAAAATAATTTAAAATGTTGGTTAGAAGATTGATATCATAAAAGATTTAAAAATGGGAAGTATTATTCTCCTATAAAAAAATTAATAAAAAAAATTTCAAAAGTTTTGTTGTTGGGCATTTTATGAAGTAATAAATTCCATTTAAATATTTCATAATCATAAGGAAATAAAATTTGGAGTATTTATTTCCCATGATTTCTTTTGTAAAGTATACATGACAAAATGTTTAGTTTTTATTTTCTACTAATTTTCTTTTGTTTATATTTTTTGCCCATTTCCTTTCCTTTGTATGTTATATTTCTCAGCACAATCTAATTCATTCGAATTTTGTTGCCTCCCTACTAAGTGGAAAATGTTATGGCTTTTGCTTGTTTTAGACATCATTACTGAACATCTTGTTACGTAGCCCGTAACACAATTTTTATGGTTCATGCACACAATTTTTACCATTATATTTCTTTGCTCCTTAATCTTAGAATGTGTTTGGAACCAAGATTCTAAGGGAGAAAGGAAAAAAACAAAGTTAAATTCAATCCGCCATTCCAACACAACCAAAATAATTTAAAAAGTTGGTAAGAAGATTGATATCATAAAAGATTTAAAAATGAGAAGTATTGATCTCCTATAAAAAATTAATAAAAAAAATTTCAAAAGTTTTATTGTTGGGCATTTTATGAAGTAATAAATTCCATTTAAATATTTCATAATCATAAGGAAATAAAATTTGGAGTATTTATTTCCCATGATTTCTTTTATAAAATATACATGAGAAAATGTTTAGTTTTTATTTTCTACTTATTTTATTTTGTTTATCTTTTTTCCCTATTTTCTTTCCTTTGTATGTTATATTTCTCAGCAGAATCTAATTCATTCGAATTTTGTTGCCTCCTTGCTTAGTGGAAAATGTTATGACTTTTGCTTGTTTTAGACATCATTACTGAACATCTTGTTACGTAGCCCGTAACACAATTTTTATGGTTAATGCACTCAATTTTTACCATTATATTTCTTTGCTCCTTAATCTTAGAATGTGTTTGGAACCAAGATTCTAAGGGAGAAAGGAAAAAAACAAAGTTAAATTCAATCCGCCATTCCAACACAACCAAAATAATTTAAAAATTTGCTAAGAAGATTGATATCATAAAAGACTTAAAAACGAGAAGTATTGATCTCCTATAAAAAAATAATAAACAAAAATTAGAAAGTTTGATTGTTGGGCATTTTATGACGTAATAAATTCGATTGAAATATTTCATAATTATATGGAAATAAAATTTGGAGTATTTATTTCCCCTGATTTCTTTTGTAAAATATACATGAGAAAATGTTTAGTTTTTATTTTCTACTAATTTTCTTTTGTTTATATTTTTTCCCCATTTCCTTTCCTTTATATGTTATATTTCTCAGGATAATCTAATTCATTCGAATTTTGTTGGCTCCCTGCTAAATAGAAAAGGTTGCCTCTATAGCTTGTTTTAGACATCATTACTGAACATCTTGTTACGTAGCCTGAAACAAAATTTTTATGGTTCATGCACATAATGCTTTCCCATTATATTTCTTTGCTCCTTAATCTTAGAATGTGTTTGGAACCAGGATTCTAAGGGAGAAAGGAAAAAAACAAAGTTAAATTCAATCCGCCATTCCAACACAACCAAAATAATTTAAAAAGTTGGTAAGAAGATTGATATCATAAAAGATTTAAAAATGAGAAGTATTGATCTCCTATAAAAAATTAATAAAAAAATTTCAAAAGTTTTATTGTTGGGCATTTTATGAAGTAATAAATTCCATTTAAATATTTCATAATCATAAGGAAATAAAATTTGGAGTATTTATTTCCCATGATTTCTTTTGTAAAATATACATGAGAAAATGTTTAGTTTTTATTTTCTACTTATTTTCTTTTGTTTATATTTTTTCCCTATTATTTTTCCTTTGTATGTTATATTTCTCAGCACAATCTAATTCATTCGAATTTTGTTGCCTCCCTGCTAAGTGGAAAATGTTACCGCTATAGATTGTTTTAGACATCATTACTGAACATCTTGTAACGTTGCCAGATACACAATTTTTATGGTTCATGCACAAAATTTTTCACATTATATTTCTTTGCTCCTTAATCTTATAATGTGTTTGGAACCAAGATTCTAAGGGAGAAAGAAAAAAACAAAGTTAAATTCAATCCGCCATTCCAACACAACCAAAATAATTTAAAAAGTTGGTAAGAAGATTGATATCATAAAAGATTTAAAAATGAGAAGTATTGATCTCCTATAAAAAAAATTAATAAACAAAATTTCAAAAGTTCTATTGTCAGGCATTTTATGAAGTAATAAATTCCATTTAAATATTTCATAATCATAAGGAAATAAAATTTGGAGTATTTATTACCCATGATTTCTTTTGTAAAATATACATGAGAAAATGTTTAGTTTTTATTTTCTACTTATTTTCTTTTGTTTATATTTTTTCCATATTTTCTTTCCTTTGTATGTTATATTTCTTAGCATAATCTAATTCACTCGAATTTTGTTGCCTCCGTGCTAAATGGAAAAAGGTTACCGCTATAGCTTATTTTAGACATCATTACTGAACATCTTGTTACGTAGCCAGAAACACAATTTTTATGGTTCATGCACACAATTTTTTCCATTATATTTCTTTGCTTCTTAATCTTAGAATGTGTTTGGAACCAAGATTCTAAGGGAGAAAGGAAAAAAACAAAGTTAAATTCAATCCGCCATTCCAACACAACCAAAATAATTTAAAAAGTTGGTAAGAAGATTGATATCATAAAAGATTTAAAAACGAGAAGTATTGATCTCCTATAAAAAAATTAATAAACAAAATTTCGAAAGTTTGATTGTTGGGCATTTTATGACGTAATAAATTCCATTTAAATATTTCATAATTATAAGGAAATAAAATTTGGAGTATTTATTTCCCATGATTTCTTTTGTAAAATATACATGAGAAAATGTTTAGTTTTTATTTTCTACTTATTTTCTTTTGTTTATATTTTTTCCCTATTTTCTTTCCTTTGTATGTTATATTTCTCAGGATAATCTAATTCATTCGAATTTTGTTGCCTCCCTGCTAAATGGAAAAGGTTACCGCTATAGCTTGTTTTAGACATCATTACTGAACATCTTGTTACGTAGCCAGAAACACAATTTTTATGGTTCATGCACACAATTTTTCCCATTATATTTCTTTGCTCCTTAATCTTAGAATGTGTTTGGAACCAAGATTCTAAGGGAGAAAGGAAAAAAACAAAGTTAAATTCAATCCGCCATTCCAACACAACCAAAATAATTTAAAAAGTTGGTAAGAAGATTGATATCATAAAAGATTTAAAAATGAGAAGTATTGATCTCCTATAAAAAAATTAATAAACAAAATTTCAAAAGTTTGATTGTTGGGCATTTTATGACGTAATAAATTCCATTTAAATATTTCATAATTATAAGGAAATAAAATTTGGAGTATTTATTTCCCATGATTTCTTTTGTAAAATATACATGAGAAAATGTTTAGTTTTTATTTTCTACTAATTTTCTTTTGTTTATATTTTTCCCTATTTTCTTTCCTTTGTATGTTATATTTCTCAGCAGAATCTAATTCATTCGAATTTTGTTGCCTCCTTGCTTAGTGGAAAATGTTATGACTTTTGCTTGTTTTAGACATCATTACTGAACATCTTGTTACGTAGCCCGTAACACAATTTTTATGGTTAATGCACTCAATTTTTACCATTATATTTCTTTGCTCCTTAATCTTAGAATGTGTTTGGAACCAAGATTCTAAGGGAGAAAGGAAAAAAACAAAGTTAAATTCAATCCGCCATTCCAACACAACCAAAATAATTTAAAAAGTTGGTAAGAAGATTGATATCATAATAGATTTAAAAATGAGAAGTATTGATCTCCTATAAAAATATTAATAAAAAAAATTTCAAAAGTATTATTGTTGGGCATTTTATGAAGTAATAAATTCCATTTAAATATTTCATAATCATAAGGAAATAAAATTTGGAGTATTTATTTCCCATGATTTCTTTTATAAAATATACATGAGAAAATGTTTAGTTTTTATTTTCTACTTATTTTATTTTGTTTATCTTTTTTCCCTATTTTCTTTCCTTTGTATGTAATATTTCTCAGCACAATCTAATTCATTCGAATTTTGTTGCCTCCCTGCTAAGTGGAAAATGTTACCGCTATAGCTTGTTTTAGACATCATTACTGAACATCTTGTTACGTAGCCCAAAACACAATTTTTATGGTTCATGCACACAATTTTTCCCATTATATTTCTTTGCTTCTTAATCTTAGAATGTGTTTGGAACCAAGATTCTAAGTGAGAAAGGAAAAAAACAAAGTTAAATTCAATCCGCCATTCCAACACAACCAAAATAATTTAAAAAGTTGGTAAGAAGATTGATATCATAAAAGATTTAAAAATGAGAAGTATTGATCTCCTATAAAAAAATTAATAAACAAAATTTCAAAAGTTCTATTGTCAGGCATTTTATGAAGTAATAAATTCCATTTAAATATTTCATAATCATAAGGAAATAAAATTTGGAGTATTTATTACCCATGATTTCTTTTGTAAAATATACATGAGAAAATGTTTAGTTTTTATTTTCTACTAATTTTCTTTTGTTTATATTTTTCCCCATTTCCTTTCCTTTGTATGTTATATTTCTCAGGATAATCTAATTCATTCGAATTTTGTTGCCTCCCTGCTAAATGGAAAAGGTTACCGCTATAGCTTGTTTTAGACATCATTACTGAACATCTTGTTACGTAGCCAGAAACACAATTTTTATGGTTCATGCACACAATTTTTCCCATTATATTTCTTTGCTCCTTAATCTTAGAATGTGTTTGGAACCAAGATTCTAAGGGAGAATGGAAAAAACCAAAGTTAAATTCAATCCACCATTCCAACACAACCAAAATAATTTAAAAAGTTGGTAAGAAGATTGATATCATAAAAGATTTAAAAATGAGAAGTATTGATCTCCTATAAAAAATTAATAAAAAAATTTCAAAAGTTTTATTGTTGGGCATTTTATGAAGTAATAAATTCCATTTAAATATTTCATAATCATAAGGAAATAAAATTTGGAGTATTTATTTCCCATGATTTCTTTTGTAAAATATACATGAGAAAATGTTTAGTTTTTATTTTCTACTTATTTTCTTTTGTTTATCTTTTTTCCCTATTTTCTTTCCTTTGTATGTTATATTTCTCAGCAGAATCTAATTCATTCGAATTTTGTTGCCTCCCTGCTAAGTGGAAAATGTTATGGCTTTTGCTTGTTTTAGACATCATTACTGAACATCTTGTTACGTAGCCCGTAACACAATTTTTATGGTTCATGCACACAATTTTTACCATTATATTTCTTTGCTCCTTAATCTTAGAATGTGTTTGGAACCAAGATTCTAAGGGAGAAAGGAAAAAAACAAAGTTAAATTCAATCCGCCATTCCAACACAACCAAAATAATTTAAAAAGTTGGTAAGAAGATTGATATCATAATAGATTTAAAAATGAGAAGTATTGATCTCCTATAAAAATATTAATAAACAAAAATTCGAAAGTTTGATTGTTGGGCATTTTATGACGTAATAAATTCCATTTAAATATTTCATAATTATAAGGAAATAAAATTTGGAGTATTTATTTCCCCTGATTTCTTTTGTAAAATATACATGAGAAAATGTTTAGTTTTTATTTTCTACTAATTTTCTTTTGTTTATATTTTTTCCCCATTTCCTTTCCTTTGTATGTTATATTTCTCAGGATAATCTAATTCATTCGAATTTTGTTGCCTCCCTGCTAAATGGAAAAGGTTGCCGCTATAGCTTGTTTTAGACATCATTACTAAACATCTTGTTACGTAGCCAGAAACACAATTTTAATGGTTCAAGCACACAATATTTTCCATTATATTTCTTTGCTCCTTAATCTTAGAATGTGTTTGGAACCAAGATTCTAAGGGAGAAAGGAAAAAAACAAAGTTAAATTCAATCCGCCATTCCAACACAACCAAAATAATTTAAAAAGTTGGTAAGAAGATTGATATCATAAAAGATTTAAAAATGAGAAGTATTGATCTCCTATAAAAAATTAATAAACAAAAATTCGAAAGTTTGATTGTTGGGCATTTTATGACGTAATAAATTCCATTTAAATATTTCATAATTATAAGGAAATAAAATTTGGAGTATTTATTTCCCCTGATTTCTTTTGTAAAATATACATGAGAAAATGTTTAGTTTTTATTTTCTACTAATTTTCTTTTGTTTATATTTTTTCCCTATTTTCTTTCCTTTATTTGTTATATTTATTAACACAATCTAATTCATTCGAATTTTTTTGCCTCCCTGCTAAATGGAAAAGGTTACCTCTATAGCTTGTTTTAGACATCATTACTGAACATCTTGTTACGTATCCAAAAGCACAATTTTTATTGTTCATGCACACAATATTTTCCATTATATTTCTTTGCTCCTTAATCTTAGAATGTGTTTGGAACCAAGATTCTAAGGGAGAAAGGAAAAAAACAAAGTTAAATTCAATCCGCCATTCCAACACAACCAAAATAATTTAAAAAGTTGGTAAGAAGATTGATATCATAAAAGATATAAAAATGAGAAGTATTGATCTCCTATAAAAAATTAATAAACAAAATTTCAAAAGTTTGATTGTTGGGCATTTTATGACGTAATAAATTCCATTTAAATATTTCATAATTATCAAGAAATAAAATTTGGAGTATTTATTTCCCATGATTTCTTTTGTAAAATATACATGAGAAAATGTTTAGTTTTTATTTTCTACTAATTTTCTTTTGTTTATATTTTTTCCCTATTTTATTTCCTTTATTTGTTATATATATCCCAAAACAATCTAATTCATTCGAATTTTGTTGCCTCCCTGCTAAATGGAAAAGGTGACCTCTATAGCTTGTTTTAGACATCATTACTGAACATCTTGTTACGTAGCCAAAAGCACAATTTTTATTGTTCATGCATGATAGGGGCAGAACCGACATCGCCGATCCTGCCCGTTCATTTGGTTTTATCTATTTATAAAACTCTCGCAAGTGCACGAATCATTTCGTAGAAAATGATAAGTATACTCCCAAGGTCGATCTAAGGAAGGAATGTATGTGGTTTTTAATTTATTATTCAAACTTTTAAAAACGAAATTAAATCCTAAACATCCTGTCACGATATTTTGGGGTTTTGTGTTTTTAATCTACTTACATAAAAATAAACATAGATTCAATAAACATTTATGCAAATTTTATCATTTATAATGGTGGAGTATTTATGGATATAATAATTAAGTTAATTATGCTTGCTCATATTAATTAGGTTATTAAAGATATGAATTGATATTTATTGATTCTCTCTTTTTTATATGAATACCACCTTTGGTGGGGTTAGATATTCTTTGTTAACTAAACAAATCAATTAACACCTATGGGTGGGGTTGATAACTAATTTGGTTAATTAAATTAATTCCTTTTTCTAAGAGATTGAAAATGAACCATTTAAATGCCACCTTTGGTGGGGTTAGACTGTTTAAACTTTATTCAAGGTGTCCAAATTAAACCTAAGAATTTAATTATCCGAGTACTAACTTTCAAGTTTTAAAACCACTACTGAAAACATGTTGTCAATACATTTTCAGATAATAATTCTTATAAAAACTTTTGAAATAGAGCTTCACTCTAACTACCTAGGCGATTGTACCAACAAATAAAAGAGCACTACTCTAAATTAGACCGGATAACTAAACCTTAAAATCTAATTTTCATATTTAAGTTTGTAATGAAAAATAATATATTTCTCTCTAACATTCTTAATATAAAATCTTGAATAAAAATAAAATCAATTCATTTTAGAGATTTTTACCTATTTAATATTTCGCAAGCATAACAACGTTATTATTACATCATATTTATAAAGCGACCAAAGATAGTTAAATTTAATCACAGACAAATTAAATATAACATGTAAGAATAAAGCATAAAAAATAACTGTAAAGAAAATAAAATCCTTACAGAACTTCGATGTTATTCCCGTTGCTGGAAAACCTCCAAGCGGAATTTGCACTCCCATTTATTGAATCAAAAGCTAATATATTACAAAAACATAACTAGTTCTTCCCAAAAAGGGAAGAACTCTAAAACTAAGAGAAATTAACTAAAAAAAAGCTAAAAACTAAGAAAAACTAAAAAAACCTAAAAATCTAAGAAAAGAGAGAAAGAAAGAAGAGAGAAGTGTGTTTTGAAGGTGTGTTTTGAAGTGAAGGGAAGGGGTATTTATAGGTGAGGATGGAGAGAAAAAATGAGTAAAAAAATGTTAAAAAAATATTTAAAAATGTAAAAACGCGTATTGGAATTGCGATGTCATTAATGACGTCGGCATGACGTCACAGGGCCGCACGTGAAAAATGGGGCGAAAATGGCGTTGGGCGCGCGGAGGGGGGCTGGGCGGCTACGCAGCGCGCGGCGGGCTGTCGGCTACGCGCATCTCGGCGCGTGAACAGTGCCGTAGCGATGGGCGCGCGCGGATGGGCAGTCTTGTGACGCCTTGCGCGGCATGGGGCGGCTGGCTGCTGCCAGCGGCTGAAGCAGCGGGCGCGATTCCGTCTTTTTGACATTTTTGACCTTTTCGACCCATTTTGTCCAATTTTTCCATGTTTGTTGACCTTTTTCCCACTTATTTATTAATATATTTGTGATGTATTGCTTCAAGTATTCCTCTTTGAGTCTTTAAATTGCGTTTTTAAGCCAAAATACCTGAAAAACAATAAAAATACCCGTGATTCCAAAAAAGACA